>JACXGK010005455.1:0-32771 GCA_016801125.1 Novumbra hubbsi | reverse complement strand
TATCAGGATTAACTGTACAGCCAGTAAGTTCCACTCCGTCTCACACAACGCGCCTCACACTGTGTGCGTGGTGATGGTGCGTCTGCCGGGGCTGTGTGGGGTCCAGGGTTACCGGGGAGTCGGCTCGTCCTGGCGGCCATTTTAGAGAAAAAGGGGGCGAGAGTGGGGAGAGTCAGGAAGGAGGGAGATGTCGGGGGGGGGGGGGGGGGGGGGGGGGGGGGGGGGGGGGGGGGGGGGGGGGGGGGGGGGGGGGGGGGGGATGGGTGTAGAGGAGTGTGGAGGTGTGGAGTTCCGTCACAGTGACTGACTTGAAGCTTTTCAGGGCTTCTGGGTAATTATTTCTTCTTCACGCTGGAAACAAAAAACGTAATCCCCTCTCATCCTTCCATCCATCCCTTACTCCATCTCTCCGTTTCAGCGCTTTGTATGTAGTTGTCGTGACTTGAGCTCTGTGTACGTATGTGTGCGGTTCTGAATGTGTCCTTTCACCACTGAAGACGAGTATGACGACATCCTGGCACTGGCTAATAGAGAAAGTGTTGCCATGGGAACGCTCTGTACCTAGATTACTTATCTCCATCTGCAGTTTGGAACAGAATGCTTTTTGGAATCATTTAAACATTTAAATCTTTCAATAATCCAGTGTAAATATTAAACATTTTTAAATAATATTTTCAAGGAAAATTTAAACAGCTTAAAAAACAATTTTATATCATTTATATAAACAGTTGCCATTCAGGGAATGCAAATAAAGAGTTCTATTATGTCTATGTTTGATTTGTATTAAAGACCTTTCCATAAAGTTGAAAAATAACTAAACATGTTTCACAGATTCATACGTAAACTAGGTAACAGAAGCTTTCTTTCCTTGTTGCCTGTTTTACACAATAGCAAAATGTATAGTTAATTTATTTTTGCATAATGCCCTAATATTAGCTCTAAATGTTGTGAATTATATATATATATATATCACTCAAACACCAACCTGTGAATGCTAGTGTTAGCTTCAAATGCTAACTAATCTAACTGACTTAGTATCAGTAAGTACTGTATACTAATAGCATGCCCTGACCTCAAATTCTGTTTATAAAGGCTATTTGATTGAAAACCTTATCACCACACCATGTCGTGTCAGACCTTTCCAACATAATTTCCAGCGATTAAGAAAACATTTAGGGTATTTAAGAGAGTAAACAACAGTTCAAGACAACCTTGGTGCTAATTTGAATAGGTGCCAACAGAGAATTGTTTTACATAGATACCTCAGTAGATGGTAACTGGTAAAACATTTTTACCTCAACATAGTTGGTAAGGCACTTTCAAACAAAATGAGACTTCCTATGAGATTTGATCTTTTATGTACAAATAATTATGATCATACTTTCCTTTGAACCGATGAGATTAATCTGTGCTGCATACTATGAGTGACTAATCAACACTATTCAACAGAACACTTGTTTCAATTTCCTCTTTCCAAAATGTAAATAATGATTATTTCTCCGTGATCAAAAAGTATACCCTATCTATTTTAAATGTTTCATGTTGATAGTAGTAAATGATAAATACATCAGGGGAAAGTTGCCTTTTTGCTAGATGGTTCTGGCTCGTGTTAGACTAAACGCATCTACAGCTCAAAGTAGCTGTCACGTTGTCTGTGGAGTCCTAAAACCGTGACATGTGTATCTCTGCCATTGAATATATCTGATTTCCTGAGACTGTATATACACTGTAGCTGCTATTGATCTAGCGAACATAAAGTGGATGAACCTATGTTTTGGCAGTGGATGTTGCGCTGTTCAAATACTTCACACCGAAACATCAGCTGAAAGTGGTCCGGTATTGCTGTGTGATCCCCTAGTCTGGAGACATTTCACCAAAGAGAATAAGTTCTATCAATAGACTTGGTTCTGCAATTAGCCGCTGTTCCATGACCATATAACATGTTGTGTGTTGTTTTCAGGTTGACATGGATCATTGCCTTATTTTTACATGAGCCCATTCACCCCGTCAGTGTGCAGTCACACACACACACACACACACACACACTGTCAGGCAGTGATCCATGGTGACAGGAGATGTTCATGCCCAGGGCACAGCTGAGACTCCTCAAGGGAGCCCTCGGTCCTCTCCGGAAAACGAGTCACACCTAACACACACACGCCTCACACACACACAAACATGTACACACATACACGGCAACATCACACACGTCAAAGTGTCCTTCTGTCTGCGTGTCTGTCTGCCTCTGTGTTAAGTGTGTGTCATGATGCTGACATTTCCTACAGCAGAATTTGTCAGGCTGTTTACCTCTCGCCTTCACATTCCTCCTATAGGTCATCAGCAACCCCCCCCCCCCCCCAAACACACACACACTATTAGAAAGACCGGAGAGACAGATTAAGAAGGGAATAAGAGAAGGGCAGAATGAATGAAAGGGATGGATAGACAGTATTCCACCTCTAGGTCTAGCCCCTCTAGCTGTGGGTCTATCGCCCCCATGTGGTCAAATTGGGTAGAACACTGGCAGGAGAAATGGTAGGGAGTGTGTGAGCGGTGCGTACGTGTGCGAGCGCATGTGACTAGCTCGTCCGTGTGCCTGTGTGTGTGCGCACGGCTGTGGGTGTGTACAGGTGTGTGTAAGGTGTTTGCGCAGAGGCATGCGTGTGTATTAACTAAACGGAGTGTGTGTAGGTAAGGGTCCAGAGACGATCTTTGCGGGGGTGGGGCTGAATGATAACGAGTGGCACACGGTCAGAGTGGTGCGTCGTGGGAAGAGCCTCAAACTCACCGTTGACGACCTGCAACCCGTGGAAGGTAACCGTAGCAGCCGCTCGACCCCTGAACTTTCACATCCCACCATTTAACCTCACACACGTCTAGACCCGGCTCCAACGTATCCCATGTGTCTTGCGTTCACCTTTTCGCAATGTAACCGATGAAATAGTCCCAAACATGCGTCCTAATCCACGCTGGCCCAGCCGGTTCCATCCTCCCGAAGGTGTCTTGAGGGCACTCGACCACCGCCTGTCGACCTGACCCCTTGCCTCTAACCCCTCCAGGTCAGATGGCGGGCGACCACACCCAGCTGGAGTTCCACAATGTGGAGACGGGCATTGTGACGGAGAAGCGCTTCATGCCCGCCGTGCCCTCCAACTTCATAGGGCATCTTCAGGGCCTCACCCTGAACGGCATGCCCTACATAGACCTCTGTAAGAAACAGAGTCCACACTCACCTAACACCCACACACACTGTACGACACACTGTACGACACACAGCGCAATTCCCTGTACCTCACTCATACGCTGCTGCCGGACTGACCCAGGTTCATACATGCACCTTACTTTTACAGCACGCACTATGTAAACACACAATTCATCCCTGGCCATTCTGATCCTAGGTAAGAACGGTGATATCGACTATTGCGAGCTGAACGCTGTGATTGGCTACAAGAGCATCGTGGCAGACCCGGTGACGTTCAGGTCGCGGTCGAGTTACGTGACCCTGCCCACACTCCAGGCCTACTACTCCATGCACCTGTTCCTCCAGTTCAAAACCACCTCCCCTGACGGACTTATTCTCTACAACAGTGGAGACGGAAACGACTTCATAGTGGTGGAGCTGGTCAAAGGGTATGAAATGGTTACCTATATCTTTAAATAACTTTCTTCACATGCCATACCACAGAGGATAACCAATGATCTACCAATAGTTACTAGATACACCACAGGTATACAGTAGTACCACAGAGGACAACCAACCAATGACCTACCAATAGTTACTAGATACACCACAGGTATACAGTAGTACCACAGAGGACAACCAACCAATGACCTACCAGTAGTTACTAGATACACCACAGGTATACAGTAGTACCACAGAGGACAACCAACCAATGACCTACCAGTAGTTACTAGATACACCACAGGTATACAGTAGTACCACAGAGGACAACCAACCAATGACCTACCAGTAGTTACTAGATACACCACAGGTATACAGTAGTACCACAGAGGACAACCAACCAATGACCGACCAGTAGTTACTAGATACACCACAGGTATACAGTAGTACCACAGAGGACAACCAACCAATGACCTACCAATAGTTACTAGATACACCACAGGTATACAGTAGTACCGCAGAGGACAACCAACCAATGACCTACCAGTAGTTACTAGATACACCACAGGACAGCCAGACAACCGGCTGGGCACCAACGTTGTAACTGGCTGTTACACTACTGATACAGCACCTGATACAGGATTGTTAACTGCCTATAGCTACTAGTCACTCTACTGATACAGAAAAACAGAGGAGAGTCATCCATCCGCTGTCTTTCGCGTGGATAATGTTGGAGGTGTGCGATCCCCTCTTCCTCCCCAGCTACCTCCATTACGTCTCGGACCTGGGCAACGGAGCTCACCTGATCAAAGGGAACTCCAACTCCCCGCTGAACGACAACCACTGGCACAACGTGCTGATCTCCCGGGACACCAACAACCTGCACACGGTGAAGATCGACACCAAGGTCACCACGCAGACCACCATGGGGGCCAAGAACCTGGACCTCAAAGGTAGCGGACGCGCCCGCGCACCGCTCGCACCGCCCCGGTGCGTGGGGCCCCGCTGGCTAAGCGCGTTGCTGTGTTCCCATAGGTGACCTGTATGTAGGGGGCGTGGCTAAAGAGATGTTCCGGGACCTTCCCAAGCTTGTGCACTCCCGCGAAGGCTTCCAGGGCTGCCTGGCGACCGTCGACCTCAACGGGCGTCTTCCCGACTTACTGGCCGATGCTTTAGCGACCACCGGACAGGTGGAGAGGGGCTGTGAAGGTATGCACGCACGCACGCACCCACACACACACACACACAGAGGTACACACACACTCACCATGAGCCCCAACGCAGTACACAAGACACACTAACAAGGACTCCACCCATACCATTGCCTGCCATAGATGTATTTTTTTACTAATTTCTTCACTCTCGCTCCTGCTAACAACTAGGTTTTCTTATGTTGGGTATTATCCTCCTCGCTTCTGCATCTGTCTGTCTCTTAATCTCTTTTTCTTTGTCTCTCTCTCGCGCTGACCGTCTCATTCTTCCTGTTTCTGTTTGGCTCCGTCTCTGTTTTAGTCATTTTGGTCCCAGGCATCTCTGTGCTTTGTCTTTACTAACTGTCTAACATTATTTGCTTGTCATGGTTTTGTTTTTGGCTCACAAAAGTTGCATTGATGAAAGCTGACTTGCAAGGTATATGGCTTTTGTGTGTGCGTGTTTGTGTGTTTGTGCGTGCGCGTTTGTCTGTGTGTGTTTGTGCCTTGTGGGTCTGCTGGGTCCACCTGCGCATCTCGAGACTGTGTTGGCTCGCTGTGCTAAAGTCTAGCTCAAGGAGTTAACACTTGTTCAGGTGTCAGGCAAAGCTACTCAACACACAAGCCACCTCAGTTCCACTTACAGGTGCATGTGTGTGTGTGTGTGTGGATGCGAGTGTGTGTGGGTGTGTTTGGTGTGAGTGTATGTAGTGAGATCCCTTAAGTGACCCTATTTATGTTAAACCACACACCCTTTACCTTAATTACTTGCATGATTCTAACCACACCCACTATCTTCTCCTTAACCCCCGACCTCTCTGGGTCTGACGTTGGGCTGGCCAGTCAAATGGACAGCTACTGGATTTGCAGTCAATTGGAATACCAATTCAACAATCCAACGTGCTATTCATTTTCAGTGATGATCCACTCAGGAATGACTAAAATGTGACCTCATGCTCTTTCTTTGAGAGGCTGTCTGTCTAACCAGAGATTTTTAAGAACCTACAGTCAACCTCTGGCAGAAGCCCACAGGAGGGTTCTGAAGTAATCAGTAGAGGTTCTTAAAAATCTCTAGTTAGACAGATAGCCTCTCAGAGAAAAAAAAGCTTAAGGATTTGTCGTTCAGATGCTAAAGGATTTGTCTCTCCAGGTCCAAGTACTACCTGTCAGGAGGACTCGTGCTCAAATCAGGGCGTGTGCTTACAACAGTGGGAGGGGTTTAGCTGTGACTGCAGTATGACATCATTCGGAGGACCACTCTGCAATGACGGCGAGTCACATCTTATAGTATCTTATTCCTGTCCACTACCGATAGCTCAGTGCGGTCCATTTCCCGTTAACTCCATTGGGTTTTATTAAAGGGGTGTAAATCTGTAACCCACAGCGGGGACCACGTATATATTTGGTCGAGACGGGGGCGTGATCGTGTACACCTGGCCTCCGAATGAGCGCCCCAGTACCCGGGCGGACCGGTTGGCGTTGGGGTTCAGCACACAGCAGAAACACGCTACGCTGCTACGAGTGGACAGCGCCTCGGGATTGGGGGACTACCTCCAGCTACAGATAGTAAGGACTACACCGTTCAACACTGGCCTCTACTGGATGCCTGTGGCACTGCACTCTGCCCTGCACAGACACACTCTGCTAAGCAACCAGCTATAACCCTAATCCTTCCTTTCTCCCTTTTTCTCTTTCTCTCTGTCTCCCTTTATATATATTCATATATATAACGCTCTCTGTCTTCGTTACCCTCTCGCCAGGATAAAGGCAATATTAGGGTAGTGTTTAACGTGGGAACAGACGACATCAACATCGAGGAGACGGCTAAGTTCGTAAATGACGGGAAGTACCACATAGTTCGGTTCACCCGCAGCGGAGGCAACGCGACCCTGCAGCTGGACGACCTGCCTGTCATAGAGCGCTACCCTTCAGGTAGGGCTGGTCCCACTGCCGGCACGCGTGTCTGTCACAGCCAGTACTTTCTGAGTGGTAGAACAGGGGCTACGCGTCGTGACCGCCTCCCCCTGTATTAATATAAGGATGTAGCAATGTTCTAATGTTAGCCTAACATCATATAACAACTTTGTGGTCTGCCTTGCTGAAGATAAACTGTGTATGTTATCGTGTACTTGTCGTGTTTAAACATAAAAAAGGCATATGTAGTAACACTTTCTCTGTTGACTGCAGGGATTCTGTACTGACGTGATTGATCGTTTATGTTGCTATGTTAAATAGTGTAAATTAACAATGTTAACGTTTAATACAGGTAGCAGTTGTGTTTTATACTTAATAAAATATTAAAAGAAAATAATAGTAATTTGGCCATTTGGCTTAACAGCAACACAATAAAACATTCATTTTCTGAGTAAATGTATAACTAAACTGGGCGGAAGACAGAGAGAATAACTGAATGTATATTTTTGCCTTGGGTTTTAAACAATGGATATATATATATATATTGTTGTTTTTATATTAAAGTAGTATCATATATTTTCATGAGTTATTTAGATTAGCTATTAGCTAAAAGGTTAAACACTATTATGGGTGATCTGTTAGCTTTAACACTCATTCCTTATCATTATTTCTTCTGTTGTTTCATCAAACTCTCTAAACCCAGTCAGATGCGATGTCTCCTGTCTGTCAGATGTTAATTAACTGTTTAAATGTCTCTTTAAATCAAAAGCCCATTCATAGAAAGTCAGCGTCCACCCACTGGTTGCTGCTCCTGAAATAATATTGAAGTCAGTGACACAGGAACAGTGACTGGCTAACAGAACCTGTGTCAGGACTTTCTCTTCATGGCTGTTTATTTTGTTGTCCAGCTCCTGTGCCAGGTTTGATGTGCGTAATTACTGTGTTTTCATCTTTAAATTAAAGGCAACATTGATAACGAGCGCCTGGCCATCGCTAGACAGAGAATCCCCTATCGTCTCGGTCGAGTAGTTGACGATTGGCTATTCGACAAAGGTAAAAACATCATTAAAATTACTTAAAACTTTCAGCTTAAAAGTCAACCTGAAGCAAGTTGAAACTGTGACTATCAACTAACACTTAAAATTATAAATTCATAACTAAGTTTAAACGTCATATTAGCTGCTAGTGTGTAAGACTGTGAAAACTGTAGTGTAACTGGATTGTTCTGTAATACGGTAATTTACTGTAAACTGATAGAGGGATTACTAATACCAGGTTAAAGGGACAATGGGAAGATTAATCAGATAAATGTGAAACTAGTAAAGATAAAATTTACTTCATTAAGATTCTGTCATAATGTTGTTTCTCCAATTGTAAACATTTAAATGATTCACTAAAGCATCTATCAATGTTGAACATAATCTGTATTATCAAAGTAAAGCTCATAATCAGATATTACATGAATACCTGTTAAATGAACTGTTTGGTTTAAAACTGACCTCTTAAACTTCAGTAGAGCTTCTTTAAATGCCTGAAGTCCCTTTAACAGTGACCAGAAACAGCTGTGATCTGTGCATGCTTCATAAAGCTTTGTAGGGCTTCATTATGCTTCGTTAGGCTTCTTAGGGCTGTAATAACTATAACTTGCTCCTAATGTATCTATACAGCAACCATTTCTCGGTCTCATCTCTTTCATTCTACTCTTCCTTTCGTTCTTCTCTTCTCCAAGTCTATTCTCATTCCGCAGTACATCTCAGACTTTCTTCAAGTCTAAGGCGCTGTGTTATGGTTAAGTATTCACGGTCACATTCCCTAGGTTTTAATCTTTATTTTAATCTTTATTTACTGACATCAGGAAAAGAAATTATGTAAATGTCAGGGGATGGTGCTAGACCATCTGACGTAAAGAGAAGAGATGTGATGACAGAGCTTGAATCCCGGTAACAAGACCTGATTAACCAGAACACATCGCCCAAACTTGTCCCACGTCAGGCTTACAACCACGTGCTTACAGCATGCTAACATCCCGCTAAACGCGCATATTGTCGCCACACCGACGGCTCCTGTGTGTGCGTGTGTTTGTGCGCGCGTGTGTGTGTGGGTGCGTGTCCAGGTCGCCAGCTGACCATCTTCAACAGCCAGACTACTGTGACGGTGGGGGGAGGACCGGGAGCGGGTCCGTTTCAGGGTCAGATGGCCGGCCTCTACTACAACGGACTGAAGATACTTAACATGGCCGCCGAGGGACACGCCCACATCCGCCTGGAGGGCAGCACGCGTTTGGTCGGAGACATGCCCTCCTCCTCCATCACGCCCCAATCCAGTGCGGCGGCTGGGGGCAACCGATCAGATCCCGTTGCTAATGCTGGCGACATCACCACGACGACCGCTACTAACAGAAAGCAAGGAGGGGGAACCACACAGCAGGTACGAAACTATGGACGCTATGTGGGAATTAACAGGCTTACCTAGCTATCTCGTAGATATTATGTATTACAACTATATAGGGATTAACAGGTTTACCTAGCTACCTCGTAGGTATTATGTATTACAACTATATAGGGATTAACAGGTTTACCTAGTTACCTCGTAGATATTATGTATTACAACTATATAGGGATTAACAGGTTTACCTAGCTACCTCGTAGATATTATGTATTACAACTATATAGGGATTAACAGGTTTACCTAGCTACCTCGTAGGTATTATGTATTACAACTATATAGGGATTAACAGGTTTACCTAGCTACCTCGTAGGTATTATGTATTACAACTATATAGGGATTAACAGGTTTACCTAGTTACCTCGTAGATATTATGTATTACAACTATATAGGAATTAACAGGTTTACCTAGCTACCTCGTAGATATTATGTATTACAACTATATAGGGATTAACAGGTTTACCTAGTTACCTCGTAGGTATTATGTATTAAAACTATGTAGGGATTAACAGGTTTACCTAGTTACCTCGTAGATATTATGTATTAAAACTATGTAGGGATTAACAGGTTTACCTAGCTACCTCGTAGGTATTATGTATTACAACTATTTAGGGATTAACAGGTTTACCTAGTTACCTCGTAGATATTATGTATTAAAACTATGTAGGGATTAACAGGTTTACCTAGCTACCTCGTAGATATTATGTATTACAACTATTTAGGTATTAACAGGTTTACCTAGTTACCTCGTAGATATTATGTATTAAAACTATGTAGGGATTAACAGGTTTACCTAGTTACCTCGTAGGTATTATGTATTAAAACTATGTAGGGATTAACAGGTTTACCTAGCTACCTCGTAGATATTATGTATTACAACTATGTAGGGTAAACATCCTTACCTAGTTACCTCATAGATATTATGTATTACAACTATGTAGGAATTAACAGGCTTACCTAGCTACCTAATAGACATTATATTAAAAAATATGTAGGGATAAACAGCCTTGTCTAGCTACCTAACATGTATGAAATATTAATATTATGTAGGGATAAACAGCCTTATTTAGCTACTTCATAGATATTATATAAAACTATGTAGGAATAAACAGGCTTATCTAGCTACCTCATAGATATTATATTTTAAAACGATGTAGGTATTAACAGCCTTATTCACCCACCTCATTTATATTATATATTAAAACTATGTAGGTATTAACAGCCTTATCTAGCTAATCATAGATATTATATACCAAACTATGTAGGAATAAACAGCCTTATATAGCTACCTCATAGATATTATGTATTAAAACAATTTAGGGATGAACATCATTACCTAGCTGCCTTGCAGATACTATAACTGATCTTATATATCTGAACCTGTGATAATCTCTTATTAGCTTCTGTAACAGGTTATGATCTGCTCCGACATAAGCTTTTATGTTATGTCAGAGGTTATGATAAATCGGCTTCTGTGTTTGTGTGAACAGAAGGAGTCTAGATTATAATAATAGTCTGCTGCACTTTAAAAAAACAAAAATGAAGTGATGTGAGTTGCCATAGTGATAGTGAACCTTCTTTCCCTATCTTGTATAGCTCCCCTGTGTATAGGCTGCCAGCTGTCTCAGGCATAAATAATGGAATGCAGAGCTGTAAGCAGAGCCTCCGGCATCAATATTAGATATAGATGGAAGAGCTGTAGATCTAGATGGATGAACTGGGTGGATGGGTGAATGGGTGGATAGCTAGATAGATAGGTGGGTGAATTTTTTATAGAACAGCTTCAGGTCACGTCGCTAAGCAGTGATTTAAAGACAATATAACACAAACTGCCGAGATTCCTTTTGGCTGATATAAACCTTCACCAACACAGTGAGAGCAGACATTGTGGTCAGCATTCAGGACAGAAAGCACCTTGTTTCTACATATATTTTTAAACCAGGTGGTTTGAATCCTTTAAGCTGTTTGGCTGATAGAAGTGGTATATGTAGAAAATTCGGTTGTGATATATGGCCAATATATTACAGTTAAGTGCTGTTACCAGGCATAATGCATTGCAGAATGCCTAAAACAGCTCTTGGATATATATATCTATATATATACAAGTACCACACCCTCTTGTGTCTTCTTTCTTACACATAAATGTATATATATATATATATATATATATACACACAAACACACGCACGCACACTTGGTGAATGTTATTGCTTTTTTAATAAGAAGTACACATGCATTAATGTCCCAAGATGGGAACTAGGTCAGAAATAATTGAAGCTCTGTGTGTGTGCTAATATGTACGCCTGCTTGTGTTCAGTTCAGAAGAATCCATTAGCGATTGCACATGCAACACCTACTCTTCCTGGGGTCCACAAGTGTGTGTGTGTTGCAGTGAGGACGTGTTTTAATCAGAAACGCTGATCAGCTGCTGGGGTTACCTAGCAACCAAGCTTCTAAAGTCTAAAGACACACGTATGTGTCTGTTTCTTATGAGACGGTACTTAGTTACAGTCAGTTGCATCAGATGGAGCGGCATTGAAACCATTCCATTCCTGCTCTTTTGTATGTGGCGATTGCGTGTGCGCACGTGTTTATGTGTGTACGAGTGGTGTGTGTGCGCATGTGGTGTGTGTGTGTGTGTATGAGTGGTGTGTGTGTGTGCATGTGACTGTGTTTCTGCAGCTCTGAGTTCGGTGAGCTCCTTTCCTATGCAGTCACACTTATTAAAAATGCATGTAAAAGAGTGCGTGTGAGGGCGTCCATGTGTTTGGGTAGAGGCAACTGTAGACCCCCCCTCTCTCTCTCTCTCCCGCTCTCTCTCTCTCTTTTTATCTCCACTGCCTTTCTCTCTCAGCAGTGATAGGTAGTTTGTGTATCAGTACATCTGCAGAGTAGTTCTACTACTCATCTCTCCGCGCTGACAGAGCTACAGATAACAGTGTGTGTGTGTGTGTGTTAGAAGTAGAACAATGGCTGTACCGCAGAAGCAGTAGAGCAGTGTGTGTGTGTGTGTGTGTGTGCAGTTGTTCCCGAAGAAGGCGTTAAAGCAGCGTGTGTAAACCGTGTGTAGGTGAATGTGTTTCTGTGTGTTATGTGTGAGTTAGGCGGTCAGAACGGCATGGACGCCCGCTGGCATTGTTCAGCTGCTCAGGTACCGATTTGACTTCTTCGACATGATTGCATCTTTGCCATTGTTTTACTTCTGTCTTTTGACTCTACTCTCTCTGTATTTCTTGACTCGCGTTTTTATCCGTCTGTGCTGGAAGGCGACATGCATTGCTGATAGACAAAGAGAAGAACAGATAAGAGTGTAAAGAGAGGTGGAGAGAAATGAGTGATGAAGCTGTTGGAAAAGGTTGGCGTGTATTGTTCAGGAGTGTCGAGTGTGGAACTGATGTGGCTCACTTTTATTTGATAACTTATAGGATTTGTGGATGATTGACGTGACTAGTTTGAGTAGAGGTCAGATGAGGTAGCGGTTGCTGTGTGAATACAATACATTTTTTAGAGTCTTTAACTTGGATTTTAACTGTAATGAAAGGTTGTACACACAATATATTTATTTATAGCAGCCTGATGCAAAAGTGGAAGGTTTTACATTGATCAAGAGAAACTGCTTACGGTTGCATTTGATACTCTTGACCAATCAGGTTCTGGCAGCTGGTCTTCGGCACCCTATAAGCAGACAACGTTATGTTTACTTTTCTCCTGGGATTTCTGATTGGCTTATTAGCAAAAGTGAAATCATTTCTGATTGGCTATTTGACAGAACTGGCATCTATATCTTTGTTGCATGAAGAATCCAGCTACTGTGAGTTAGTATAGTGCTGTATTTGTGTTATATTGCTGGCAAATCTATATCTTTTCTTTTCTTGGTTCTAGCCTGTTTTTGTATTTGGTTTTGCTTTGTTCTCCTGCCTACATACGCTGGTTAGTTATGACTACTGCAATGCATCACCCTCACACTTTTATACACCATTGACTTACTGTTGGTTTAACACACTTACACGCACACACACACACACACACACACAGTTATGCCTACACACTTTCTGATGTTAAGCTTATGAATATGCATGTTCAATTTGCATGATGTTAACTTAAGCCGCAACTCTTTGATGTCCCCTTTCTTCTTTTCCTTATCATTTGCTTTTGACCCCCAGTCTCCCTCTATCACTCTATTCCTCTAGTTCTCTCTTTTTATCCTCGTCTCCCACCATAGCTTACTTTTTCCCTCCCTACCTACATCTCTCCCTCCCAGCGGCCCTCCCGCGGCCTCCGTCTGTCTGGTGGCGTTAGTGTTCCAGGTCTCGCGGCAGAACGTTCCCTGTTTTATCCCACCCGTTCCACTGCCTGAACTTGGCGTTGCCATGGCAACAGGAGGAGGAGAAAAGACAGGGCAGAGCCAGTGAGAGAAACGGAGGAGTGGAGGAAGTAGCAAGAGTCAGGAAGGGAGGGGGGAGGGGAGTTTGGTCAACTTATGTAGCAGACTGAACACGGAGATCAGAGCTGGAGAGCAATACATAGAGGTGCGCTGTCTGTTTGTTGAATCACGAAGGAGAGAGAAAAGTCGCACTGGGAGGAGGAAGGAAAGAGGAGAAAGGAGATAGGGGGAGGAGAAAGGAAAGTGGAGTGAAGAAATGGAATGAGGAAGGAGGGAGAATAGAGACACAGGAGAGGAGGAGATACATACGTGTATTCTTTCCTTGTGATTAGATCACAGCTGGTAACTAACACCTCTCTCCTCCTCTTCCCGTTCACACTCAATTACGTTCTCTTGCTTTCTCTCCCCACCTCTCGCTTCACAGTTAGGCCCAATGCCAGCACTCATGGCGGTGTATGTATACTGCGTGTGTACTGCGTGTGTACAGTGTGTACTTTTTGCGGGGTTGTTAAAACATCTGAATAACAGAAAATCTAAATGCGTTTATCTTCAAGTCGAGAGTTTTATTGGTTTCTCTTTGCAGAGAAGTTGCCTGAAAATATAATTCACAGAACATAAAATTCTATGTAAATGTGATGAATGTAAGTGTGTGTTGATGTATTGTAATTGACATATTGTCAACCCTCCAGTCCACAGACGACCTGCTGGTAGCGTCAGCTGAGTGTCCCAGTGATGACGAGGACATTGACCCCTGTGACCCCAGCTCTGGTAATAACTAGCATATACATACTAGTAGTGTGTATGTGCTGTCAGTATGGATAGTTGTCTACATAAACATTCTGGAAGGGTTAGTGTGCTAGTAGTCTACATAAACATTCTAGAAGGGTTAGTGTGCTAGTAGTCTACATAAACATTCTGAAAGGGTTAGTGTGCTTTTAGTCTACATAAACATTCTTAATGCGTTAGTGTGCTTTTAGTCTACATAAACATTCTGAAAGGGTTAGTGTGCTTGTAGTCTACATAAACATTCTGAAAAAGTTAGTGTGCTAGTGGTTTACGTAAACATTCTGAAAGGGTTAGTGTGCTTTTAGTCTACATAAACATTCTGAACGAGTTAGTGTGCTTTTAGTCTACATAAACATTCTGAAAGGTTTAGTGTGCTTGTAATCTACATAAACATTCTGAAAGGGTTAGTGTGCTTGTAGGCTTCATAAACATTCTAAAAGGGTTAATGTGTTAGTAGTCTACATAAACATTCTGAAAGGGTTAATGTGTTAGTAGTCTACATAAACATTCTTAAAGGGTTAGTGTGCTGGTAGTCTACATAAACATTCTGAAAGGGTTAGTGTGTTAGTAGTCTACATAAACATTCAGAAAGGGTTAGTGTGTTAGTAGTCTACATAAACATTCTGGAAGGGTTAGTGTGCTTTTAGTCTACATAAACATTCTGGAAGGGTTAGTGTGCTAAAAGACTCTGCTAGACTAAACAGATGACTTATCCATGATGACTGACCAAGACTTATCAGTCATTATCTCCCCAGCGGCCCAGCCCCCTCTCCCGGATGTCAAGCCCTTCCCGGGGACGTCGGAGGTGATCCGGGAGTCCAGCAGCACCACGGGCATGGTGGTGGGCATCGTGGCGGCCGCCGCCCTCTGCATCCTCATCCTGCTCTACGCCATGTACAAGTACCGCAACCGCGACGAGGGCTCCTACCACGTGGACGAGAGCCGCAACTACATCAGCAACTCCGCCACCCAGCCCAACGGCAGTGCCAAGGACAAGCCGCTGGGCATCGCCAAGATCTCCAAGAACAAGAAGAACAAAGACAAGGAGTATTACGTGTGAGACGGGGAGGGACACCCTCATTCCATTTCTATATCAACACATATATACCCGAGAACACACATACACTGACACACACGCACACGCAGGAGGACATGCTCTGACACACACACACAGGAAGACACCGTCACAGGGGCACGCTGTACAGTACTAGGCACCAACTACAGCATTCTCTATTTGGGAGGCAGGTCTGTGCTCAACCAGAACACCGACAATAACTAAAATATAGGCTCCCACTAGGACCAGTTAACAGTCATTTTAAAGGACCCGGCCTCTGATCTCTAGAAACGATTGTGTGTTCTCAGAAAGGAGTTTGGGTGCTGGTGTCCTCATGGGGTTTATGGCTGCTGTCATCGTGGCTGGTGTTTTGTGCGGTGACGGTAGTGTTACGCTAAGCCATCCAGTCAGCCGGTTGGACGTTACCCCGGCAACAAGGCTGGAAGAGCCACACCCACCAGGTTTGCCGTGGTGACTGAATGCGGCATGGATGGAGATGGAGGAAGAAGGCGGTGTAGGTGAAATGAGGAGCTATGTGTGTTTAAAGTGTTGCTGGGACGTTTCTTTTACCACGCCCACTATAAGGTATTGCAACGTTATATCAACCCATGAAAACTATGAAAACGAGAGCCTTCGACTCTGGAGAGGAGACCGGAGACATCCTGAACTAACTACCTACCTATCTACACACAACATATATATATATACACACACACATCTCTTACTACACCATCAGAGCTTCTTCACAAGAGCTTCATCACTGACTGGGTGATGGCAATGTGACAATTATGATGATGAAGTCAATGACGAAGAAAAAGAAACATGAAGAACACAGTTTAGACTTTGGGGAAATTGTTGCACGTTGAACTATCTAACTCCATGTGTTTCCAACAGAGCAGAGACTACAGGGGTTACTCCTAAAACCACCTCAGAAATAATGTGGGTTAACATAACCTACCATCTGGTTTACTATAGCCTACCACCTGGTTTACCATGATCTACTTTATGGTTTACTATAGTCTACTATCTGGTTTTACCATAACCTGCCACGTGGTTTACCATAACACCTTACCTGGTTTATTATAACATCCCACGTGGTTTGCAGTGACATCCCATCTGCTTTATTATAACATCCTACCTGGTTTACTATAACATGCCATCTGGTTTACCATAATCTACCATCTGGTTTTCTATAACCTACCTCCTGGTTTACTATAAATTACCACCTGGTTTTTCGTAACATACCGCCTGGTTTTACATACCACCTGGTTCATCATAACTTACACCCTGATTTATTATATATATATCCAATCACCTGGTTAGCCATAACTAGAACCCTACCATCTGGATCACCATACCAACTGGGCCTATAATAAAATACCAACTGTCTAATTCCCCTTCACATAGTAATACATGAATAAAACCCAACATGTAAATGAGTTTAATAATGACAGACAGACATGACTAAAACAGAATAGTTACATTCTATAGACCACCATCTTATACCAGTCCTTACTAGGGACAGATACCATGCATAAAACTTCATTCTTACACAACCAATGTTCCCTGATCTACAACAAACAGAAGATATAGAACAGTGTGGCTGAGCTTCCATGTCTGTGACAGCCAGGATAGTGGGTTTGTGTTAGGGTGCGGTTTAGTGAGTAACCCCCGTTTAAAGGCGGATGTAAGGGCCTCATACCACTGGCTCAGCTCTGTTTTACAGCCTGTCCTATAGACTCTAGACCTGCTCTGATGAACGTTTTATATAAAAAAAAAAAACTGTAAAATAATCAAAAACAGAAAATGATGTGTTATCATGTGTTTCTATAGCGATAGAGCTGTTCATGGTGCCATTAGCTAAGGCAATTTGGGTTGCTTTTCTTTCATTTGCTCTCCCTCTCTGTGTACTCTTGTCTTCACATCATTGGTTGATTGACCAGTCCGTCAAGGTCATCACTTTCAGCCAGGCGGGAGTAGGAAAGATTGTGGTCTCTGTGGGGAAGGGTGAAGACGGGAGTGTCAGTAACATTGTGTGTGGGTCTTGAAAGTCACCCTATTGCACTACTAGTGCTCTGCTTTAGAACAGAGTTCTAAATTGCTAACACTATGAGGCTTTAATGAAAACCAGTGCACATGTACAGGATTGAGGGTGCTATTTGGAGCACAGATTGTGCAGATATTAATACACCATGCATCAGGCCCAGTCTTTGTCGTCTGATCTGCTTTCTGTATTTACGTCTGCTGCCACTGAACACACTCCCCTGGGTCATCAAAGCAATATTGCCAACCAATCACATGCAAGGGATTTTGACTGGGGGTGGGGCATTAAAGACAGTAACACATCCTAAAAATAAGAGGGCAAGATGTAACTGATGTATTCCCTCGCTCCTGTTCCATCCCTTCATACCATTTCCCATTCCTCTCTAATCTTCCCCCTCACTTCCACTCTTGCTTTCTGTCCAAAGTAAAGCAGGATCATTCAACTGTGGTCCAAAGTGTTCATTTAGCCGTTTTCTTTTATATATGTACACTTTTTCTACTGTATTTTACTTTTATTTTTATTGTTACAGTTCTTTGAAGAACATGAAGTGGCCATTTATTATGAAAAATAGTTTTGAAGATCTAACGCGTGAATAAAATATTACCCAAGTGAAGTAATCCCATCTGATTTCTTAATCTGTTCAGTGTAGTTAAAGGAAAGTCAAGGTAACTCTTTCTCCCTCCACCTTATTGTTTTTCCCTTCTCTTCCCTGCTCGGCCACTAAAGCCCTAGTTTAAACATTGCTCTACTGCTACACCAAATAAAAAAATGGCAATTTTAAAACGCTCCAGATGTGTTTGTGTTAAAGTTGTCTTTTAAAAAATTAGTTTATCTGAGTGAATCTCCACAGAATGCCCCATTTTGCGTTGTTTTGTCAAAGTGAAATGTTTAGTTAAAGAAGTCTGGAAAGTCTGGAACTCTCCAACTGATTTGAGCTGCACACAAATCAAAATGTCTGGAAAACATTCCGATTTCAGCATTGTTTGGGTGACATTGTAAGATTTAAATTTAGATTTGTTTGATTTAGCCTAGCCTGATACATGGCTATGGTACCAACAGTTTTATTTTTGCTTACCACCTGGTTTACTGTTGCCTACCAACGGAATTACAATAATGTACCATGTAGTGTATCATATCCTACCACATGTTTCAGAGTTGCATACACACTGCTAACACCTGGTTAGAAGCCCTAAGATAAGCACTGCAAACAAATCTGACGAGTTGTTTAAAAAAGTTATGTTTGTGATTTACAACAATATTATACATTAATATTACGCACAACAGCAGTAAAGATCCTTTTTACTGTAATCTCACATTATTTTGTATATTTTTGTTTAGGACACCAAAACTCCATATTGTGAAATGATCTATGGTAGGGGAAAACAGCGTGAAAATGATCTTGCATGGCCACCACATTAACTCATGTTATTGTACACAGCCACAACTCTGGCCTTGGTAACTATAGAAAGCAATGGGAGAGTTCTGCTGAGTACAGTGTTTGTAATCCTTATAGTTTAGCTAATCATTTACATTGGCAGCTTCTGTGGCATAATGCATAGCAGCAACAACATTGTCCGAAAACAAATTCCAAAACAAGATTTGCATAGATATACCATTAAGCCTAAGCCAGCACGTATTACATGTACAACATTAAATGTCCTGTCCCAAGCTAGCCAGCCAGTTTAACCTGCAAAAACCTCTAATAAACAAAAACTTGACATTTCTTGAGTACTTAAACATACTGAGAAATGTTACATGGCTTGTTATAACTCCAGTTAACCGGTAACAGGGAGCACAGCCAGAAAATGAGGAGAACATTACATTGAGTTGGGTTATTTCCATTTGTAGATGTCATTTCTTGCAAATGTTACTGTTAGGTTTTAGGACAAGGGTTAAGGTTGGGGTAAAGGTTAGGAAATACACCGCTCAAAAAGATAAAGATAACACGTAATCGTAACACCAAGTCAACTAAACTTCAGTGATATGAGTCCAGTTAGGAAGCATAAGTGATTTTAGATCAACGTCACCCGTTTTGGTGCAAATGAAAGTGACAACAGGTGCCCTGGAGAGGCAACAGGAAGACAACCACCAAAATGGGAATGGTTTTTCAGGTGGTGTCCATAGACAATTGCTCTCTTCGTATCCTTCCTGTCTGATTCTTCTCTAGGATCCCTGCCACTACTGGTAGCATGAGGTGGTACTTGCTGCCCATTCAGGTTGCACAGGTAGTCCAGCTCCTCCAGGATGGCACATCCATACGTGAGTTCGTAAGGTTTGATGTGTCTCCCAGTACTGTCTCAAGAGCATGGAGGAGATACCAGGAGACGGGCCGTTCCACGAGGAGAGCTGGACAGGGCTGTAGAAGGGCATCAACCCACCAGCAGGACAAATATCTGCTCCTTTGTGCGAGGAGGAACAGGAGGAGCACTGCCAGAGCCAGCGGGCTACTGGTGTGCATGTTTCTGACCAAACTGTCAGGAACAGTCTCCATGAGGGGGGCACGAGGGCCTGACGTCCTCTAGCGGGACCTGTGCTCACAGCCCAGTGGAGCCCGATTGGCATTCACGAGAGAACACCAGAATTTGCAGGTCCGCCTTTGGTGCCCTATTCTCTTCACAGATGTGAGCAGGTTCACACTGAGCACATGTGACAGACGTCAAAGAGTCTAGAGACACCGTGGGGTCTGCAACATTATCTAGCGTGGTTTGGTGGCGGGTCAGTGATGGTCTAGGGAGGCATATCCTTGGAAGGTCGCACAGAACTTGCCAACGGTACCTTGACTGCTGTTAGGTACCGGGATGAAAACCAGATCTTCCGCTGGTGCAGGGGGCCCTGGGTTCTCCTGATGCTGGACAATGCCCAGCCTCCTCTGCCAAAGTGTGTAGGGAGTTCCTGGACGAAGATGGCATTGATGCCATTGATTGACCCTCACGTTCCCCAGACTTGAATCCAATTGAGAACCTCTGAGACATTATGCATCAGTGTATCCGACATAGCAACACAGTCCAGGAGCTCACCTGATGCCAGTCATTCAGATATTAGTCACCTGTTTCCAATTACCTCTTATTATTCATTCTCCCTTCAGGTCACCACTCTTAATGATGTTTGACCAGTTTCATCTTCCACCTGTGAGTTTTGTGATTTCAGACAAGTGCTCTTTTGCCTTCGCCTGGATTCGGTTTAAGAACTTCTTCAGCCTGTCTTGGCATCGATTCCTGCCTTGCCCTTGTGTTCTTCTGCCCCTGTATTTTGGATACCTGTCAGTGACCACAGCCTGCCTTCCGACCAAGTCATAGTGCTTGTTGGTGTTGAGATAAACTACAACTGAGCCCTGCATGAGAATCCACTAATCTGACTTCGGCTTTCGTGTATTTATTATGTTAACAGTATGCATATGTATTTTTGTATGTGTGTATATTTTCTTGCATGTATGTATATATTTATGCATGTATGTATGTACAGTATATTAGCATGTGTGTATGTATTCATCTATTAAAGGGCTTTTTTGAGAACGTGTTTAACATTTTTAGGATGTTGTAGACAACATATTATGGTTCTCTGGTGACCTTGACAACCTAAAAACACGTATGACGCACGTGCACACACATAAACACACACACACACGTGCATAACACAGACAGGTTAAAATACACAGGTGCATGAACAGAAGGAAGAGATAATATAGAGAAGGACGTATTGTGGAGAGACTGGGGGAAGCCAGACTGTGTGCATTTAGGAGACTGGAGAGAAGGATGTAGGGTGGAGAGTTTGGGGGGAGCCAGACTGTGTGCATGTAGGAGACTGGAGAGAAGGATGTAGGCTGGAGAGATTGGGGGGAGCCAGACTGTGTGCATGTAGGAGACTGGAGAGAAGGATGTAGGGTGGAGAGATTGGGGGGAGCCAGACTGTGTGCATTTAGGAGACTGGAGAAATAGAACATTGTGTCCACATTTTTTATCTCAGACAAAAATATGACACATTCAACTCAGCCAATCCCTCACGCACACAAACACACAGACCAAACATACTGGCTCAGGTCCTCTCTCTGCCCACAACTGCTAGCTGAAACTTTACTTGCTTTAGCAACCGCTAGTACGTGATTGGTACTAGGTATGTGATTTCACCCAGCCTTTCAGAGAGCAAGGTTACTGTATGGCCCAGGTTACTGTAAATGGGATTGACCCATTTAATCCTCCCAGATCTCTGCAAGATCCTTTGGAGTTGGTTTAGGCTTCAGGGAAGGCTGTTACAGGTAGGGATTAGGGGAAGATCTCAGGACTAAGGAAACAATATGCAGTTTATCAATTCTATCTTCCAAGGTTATACAATACCACCATCTCACACACACACACAAACACACTCCTTCAGAAACTCCCAGCAGAGACGTTCTCACACACGCCCAGCATTTCAGACCCTCCCCCAAAAACACACACAAATACACACGCACGCACGCACACACCACTCACGGAAGAAACACCAGCCTCTTTCGATATCCTTCTGTTTTACTCTCACACTTACTCGCTCCCCAAGACTTTCTGTCAAACTCACTGCTGACCAGGGAAGTCACAGGGGAGAGAAGCAAGGGCACAGCCGAAGTACCTGCGCTGACACAGAACCGAGACGAGTGGACCACAGAGGAGCGGAGAAGAAGGGAGAAAAGAAAAGGATAGACGAAGGACCAAGGAGGAAGGAGAGGACATCGTGGAGAGCGCCGAGATTAGAGGAAGGAGACGATGAAGACGATGCTCTGTGTGTTGTGCTGCGTGTGTGTGTCTCAGGCGGAGGTGGCAGTGGTGCCCTCTGGGGCATTTCTCTGCGTGGGCCACACCGTCACGCGTATTCCCGCACACGTCCCCAAGACAACCACCGACCTGTGAGTACACACCAAGGTCGGGGTGTGTTGCTAACGACATTTGTTTGAGATGTTTTTTTTGTTTGTAACCGCCGCTGACCGGGTTGTTGTTTGCGCTCGCGATTGTGTCGTTGTGTTGTCGTCGTGTCATTGGGTCGGTTAGGGTGACTGGGCCAGGGTGTGGGGAGGGGTTTGTGGGTTCAGGTAGTGGGCAATATAGTGGGCAATGGTCAACACTGTCCTCTTGCTTTTAGAGTTGAAACATTTCTAGAGGAATCTCAAGGCCATTGCCATGGATGGGCCACACTGTATGTGTGTGTGTGTGTGTGTTTGATGGACTGGTGTGGGACCTCACACACAAACACACCCACAGGCGTCCATACATGCGTAATGACTAACAAGGCTTTTTTAGCCCCATATTATGGGGTCTTTTCCCAATTCAGTCAACCCTGCATTTGCTAAGAATATCCCGTCTTCTTTTAAAACACGTGTTACAGTGTTGGGATGAAGCTCGATTCTCTGCCAAAGAGGATGTCACAGACATATCAGGGTCACCCTAACAGACACACACACAGGCACAGCTGGCGGCTATATCGTTCCCAGCAGAAATGTGAACTGTGTGTGTGCTTCGTTCTCAGGTCAAGGACAACATATTTCATTCAAAAACAGTTTGTTTCTGCTAGATGGATTTAGGGACGTTCTGATTGGTTGTTGTGCTTTACAGGGAGTTAAAACAGACTCACATAAGTGAGTTTCTCCCAGAAGCCTTCAGCAGCTTTAAGCATCTCACCACCATGTAAGTTTGTGTCCTGGTGTGTATGGTTTCTAAATGTGTTTGACCTCAAGGTGAGTTTTATTATATTCTGTGTATAGTTTCTCTCTGCGTAAGTGTGTGTGTGTTTAGTCTGACCATCTGTTTAGACTCTGATGTAGAACATGCTGAGTAGAAACACTGTAGATACGAATCAAGAGAGGTAGACATCAATGTGTTAAAAAGTGTACTAGCTTGCTATACATAGATCAGCCAGTCTATACATAGATCAGTAAATCTATACATAGATCAGCCAGTCTATACATAGATCAGCCAGTCTATAAATAGATCAGCCAGTCTATACATAGACCAGCCAGTCTATACGTAGATCCACCAGACTATACATAGATCAGCCAGTCTATACATAGATCCACCAGACTATACATAGATCAGCCAGTCTATAAATAGATCAGCCAGTCTATACATAGATCCACCAGACTATACATAGATCAGCCAGTCTGTAAATAGATCAGCCAGTCTATACATAGACCAGCCAGTCTATACATGGATCCACCAGACTATACATAGATCAGCCATTCTCACTGCTGCTGTACACCTCACTCCCTTCATTCCACTCTCCATTCCTTCCTGGTTGTCATTCTCTCCCTATGTCTCTCGCTTGTTTTCTCTCAGTGTTCTAACAGAGAATAATATGTTAAAGGACATTGGGGCGTTTGTTTTTGCCAACCTTTCCAAGCTCACCGAGATGTAAGTAGCAGTGGTAACGCAACATTGATGTATATTGAGCAGAAATAAATCAAACACCCCATTCTCACATTACATTATCCACGATGTGTTAATTTTTGGTTTGCATGTTTGCTCCAGAACAATCACCAAGTCTAAATATCTGGTCGAAATCAATCAGCATGCTTTCATGGGACTACCCAAACTAAAATACCTGTAAGTACTGCATCACCTAAACCCTAAGCCCTAAACCTTTACCCCAACGCCAGAAGCCTTATAGTCTGAACCCTACACCAACACTCCTTATCAGCATTATGAACAATCCTTCATGAGACTAAACGAACTGGTATCAGTTCGCACTAATGCATAAACAGTTAAACCCTAAATGCCAATCCTAAATCAGCAGGCTTTGTTGTGAATGTCCTATTCTTCAGGACAATCTCTAATACTGGACTGAGGATTCTACCCAACTTCTCCCAGATTCACTCCACTGTCCCAAGGTTTCTCCTGTAAGTCATTATGTTAAGTAGTGTGCATGCAGCAGTTAATGTTACTGTATTGTTACTGTAGATTCAGTACTTCATATTACCTGACTGTTACTGTAATACTTCATGTTACCTCATTGTTGATTTATGTTCTGTGGTAAACATGAATGTGACTTAGACAGCCTGGAAACAAACAGTCACGCCACATTGATTCAGTGCACCGGTGAATCCATCCAGATGGGGACCAAAAAATCCCTGGAAAGGCTGCTTCTCCACAGGGTTAGGGTGAAGGATTTTGAATGGAAGTAAGGTTTCCCCATAAGGATAATATAATACGTGTGTGTGTGTGTGTGTGGGTGGGTGGGGGTGTGTATGCTATATAGGGACATGCAGGACAATATTCACATAAAAAGCATCCCAAGCAACGCCTTCCTTGGCCTCACCATCGAGACGATAGATGAACTGTGAGTATCTGCAGACACACGCAGGGTCCATAAACCGTGCACTTAGTTCCACCTGGAAGGAGGACATCGCCACTGAATGACTTCATTAATGTGTGTTATTCTTTAAACAGACGACTGAATCAGAATGGCCTCAGGCAGGTGGAAAGTTATGCCTTCAATGGAACCAAGATACACAAACTGTGAGACCACGCACACATACAGACACACGCATGTAAATAAACAAACACGGACATACAAACAAACAAATGGGTAAGCATAACAAACATAACTGTCTCCCTCTCCTTAAGTTCTCCTGCTCTCTCTTTCTCCTCCCTGGCTACTTCTCCTTGACCTCTCCTGCACTCTTTTTCTCCTCTCTGTCTCCTTCCCTCCCTCTCTTTTTCTCTGCCTCCTCTCTCTCTCTCTCTCAGGTTTCTCATGGGCAACCTGCAGCTTTCTCATATCCATGACAACGCCTTTGTTGGAGCAGAAGGGCCTGGCTTCCTGTAAGGGCAGCTCAACATCAACACACCAGATATCAACAAACTACACATCAACACATTAGACATCAACAAACCACACATCAACACACCAGATATCAACACACCAGATATCAACACACCAGACATCAACACACCAGACATCAACAAACCACACATCAACACACCAGATATCAACACACCAGACATCAACACACCAGATATCAACACACCAGACATCAACACACCAGATATCAACAAACCACACATCAATACACAAGACATCAACACACCAGATGTCAACACACCCGAACATCAACATACCAGACATCAACACACCAGACATCAACACACCAGATGTCAACACACCCGAACATCAACACACCAGACATCAACACACCAGACATCAACACACCAGACATCAAAACATCAGACATTAACACACCAGACATCAACACCTGTTCTTTGTTCATGCGGGTTGTACCCCAACCTGTCATTGGTGTCGGTGTGTTTGTGTGCACGTGTAGAGACATCTCTCGTACGGCTCTGAGCTCCCTGCCGCTGTCAGTGCTGGGTGAAGTGGAGCGCCTGTCGGCTGTCTCCGTGTTCTCTCTCAGAGTTCTGCCTCGACTGTCCCTGTTCACCAAGCTACGCCAAGCGGACCTTACCTACGCATCTCACTGCTGTGCCTTCAAAGATCACCAGAGGAACAGGTACACACACCAACACACCACGAGCAGTTTTAATGTGCCAGATATCTGTGTATAGTATCTCAAATACTAATGTGTGTGTGTGTGTGTGTGTCAGGACCCTCCGAATAAGCTCTGCGTGCTTTAAACCTGAGGCTGAGAAGGAGCAACATTTTTTTCAGGACTACTGTTTAAACTGGACAACTGTGGCCTGTAGTCCCATCCCAGATGCCTTCAACCCCTGTGAGGACATCATGGGTTCCACCCTGTTACGCGTCCTCATCTGGATCATCTCTGTGCTCGCATTGCTTGGCAACACTGTGGTGCTGCTTGTGTTGCTCTGTAAGTCTGTCTGGATGTTCACCAAGTACTCCTCTAACTAAGCTTAAGTTCTGTAACTTCTTTGTCTTCATTCAAAATGTGTCTGATGATATTGTTGTGAATACAATCATTGCGACGAAAGCGGTTACTTGAAGTTTGTGGGCAATAACGCGGTTCCTCGCCTTTCCTGGTTGATACAGGTAGCCGAGCGAAGATGACAGTGCCGCGCTTTCTGATGTGCCATCTGTCATTTGCCGATCTGTGTATGGGCGTGTACCTGGTGGTCATAGCAACAGTGGACATGCATACGAGAGGACAGTACCACAACCACGCCATCAGCTGGCAAACTGGTGTGGGCTGTGAAATCGCTGGGTTCTTTACTGTAGGTACACCGTAGACCTAAGAGTGTGTGTGTATTCCTGGGTGTGTGTGCGTGTCTTTGTGCTCCCCTTTTGATGTGGATAGAGGAGTCTGCTTGTTTTAGCTTGGCCGACTGAAAGGCTAACTTTTAGACTCATTCTACTCTGGTATTTTTGTCAAAGCTTGAACTGCGGTAAAAAAGCTACATGCTTTTTTAAAAAACTGGTACAGGTATAAAACATTCAAATAGAAACATAGACATATGAAAATAGTTCAAACATATTGGAACCAAAACTGTTTCATAAGTGATTACACATATTTCTAAGATATTGGTAAAGTCCACAGGGTGAACATAGACTTACCATGGCTTGAGGAAGGAGAGATCCAGAGTTTTTTTTTACAATTGCTAACAAGTGTTTACATATACTTAAAATACTTTTGCTAAACTCATAACACAGCAACATCACACAATTACCCAAATAATTAGTTTTCTTCTCAAAACCAAATTTTTTGTTTATTAAATACCAATTTGTCATTAAAAATGCAAAAAAACTTTCTCTACATACACTAACTATCAAAACCCATCATTTTGGTATTGGGTAAGCTTGAATGTAAAGAAAATGTAAGCATTTTAGAAACCTGTTAAGACAACATTAATTGGGTTAATAGCATGGTCGAAGTCAGACAGATGTTTAGAGTTTAAAAAAATGGACTACAGGCAAAATAATGTTAGTATTTGTAAAAAACTAAAAAAGTCTACGGCATGCCTTGCTTTTATATTTTATACTGAATGAATGTAAATGCCAGTGAGCTTCTAACTGTGGCACTGTGCCAGCTGTTGTTTGCCGGTGAGCTTCTAACCGTGGCACTGTGCCAACTGTTGTTTGCCAGTGAGCTTCTAACTGTGGCACTGTGTCAGCAGTTGTTTGCCAGTGAGCTTCTAACCGTGGCACTGTGTCAGCAGTTGTTTGCCAGTGAGCTTCTAACCGTGGCACTGTGTCAGCAGTTGTTTGCCAGTGAGCTTCAAACCGTGGCACTGTGTCAGCAGTTGTTTGCCAGTGAGCTTCTAACCGTGGCACTGTGTCAGCAGTTGTTTGCCAGTGAGCTTCTAACCGTGGCACTGTGTCAGCAGTTGTTTGCAAGTGAGCTGTCTGTCTTCACTCTGACGGCCATCACCCTGGAGCGCTGTCACACCATCACACACGCCCTCCGGCTGGACCGCAAGCTCCACCTCCGTCACGCCTGCGTTGTCATGGCTACGGGCTGGGCCTTCTCTTTTGTTGCGGCTCTGCTACCCATCTTAGGGGTCAGCAGCTACAGTAAGGTAACCAATCTGTTTTGTTTCACACTTTTTTTGTGTCGAGCTTCTGTGCCTGCGTGTGTGTGTGTGTGTGCGTGTGTGTTTTTGTGTGTGTGCGCATGCACAAGCGTGTGTGTACTCCTAGAATTGTGACATCTTGATGTTCTCACCTGTATACCCAGGTCGAATCATGACCAGTGAGGAAATGTTTCCAGTCTTCATTTATACAGATTACATTTTTAGGCTTGATGTTTAACGTTTAGGCTTATGGTGAGGCTTTAGGGGTTAGGGTTAGGGTCAGGTTAAGATTTAGGTTAATGGTTGGAAATCTAGATGGAATGAAAAGGCACTTTGATGCCCAGGCTAAACAAGGGCGTGTGTTTCAGGTCAGCATCTGCCTTCCCATGGACGTGGAGTGGCTGTCTTCCCAGGTATACGTCATGTTCCTCCTGCTGCTGAACATCCTGGCCTTCCTGTGCGTGTGTGTGTGCTACCTTGGCATCTACCTGTCGGTCCACAGCCCCTCCTCGCTCCCGGCAAGCGCCGAAACCCGCATGGCTCAGCGGATGGCCATCCTCATCTTCACCAACTTCTTATGCATGGCCCCCATATCCTTCTTCGCCCTGTCTGCCGCGATCAAGCACCCCTTCATCACCGTGTCTGGCTCCAAGCTGCTACTGGTGCTCTTCTACCCCATCAACTCCTGCGCCAACCCCTTCCTGTACGGATTCTGCACTCAGACATTCCGGCGGGACTTCTTCCTCCTGGCGGCGCGCTACGGCCTGTTTGCGACCAAAGCGCAGATCTACAGGACGGAGAGTTTCTCCGTCCAGCAGGCGGCGTGGATCCAAATGTCACCCAAGACCTACCACGGGACGTTGTGTTCAGTCGTACACGTCAGCCACGCCCCCTGACCCTAACCCTTGACCTTTAACATCTCGTCGCTAAACCCGAAGGCCGGCACAAGACACTGTGTCGGCTGGTACAAGCAAGGACTGTTCTCTGCGTGGGACAGGGACCCTATCGCTTCAGAGTACACACGCACACAAAAATACATACGAAGGATGACTGTGTGTATAGTACCTAGGTGGTCTTCAGTCATCGCCTGTGGCCGTACAGCACTTTTGTTCGCAATTCATCCCACAAAGTCACCTGACCACATCACCTACTCAACCACCATTCTCTCTGTCTTTCCACTTCCCTTCTCGGTAATCTAGAGTACCGTTTTTATTGACAGTTATAACATCTTAAGAGAAACATAACAACGTTTCTGTTATTTTGTTTGTTGGTATCCATGAGCTGGGGAGTTGTGCAACCTGTAAGTGGATACATTTCTATACCTTTATCACACTGGACCCCTATGGGAATGAACCCCCCACAATACATGAAAAATAACTGCATAACTTGCAGTTTACTGACTGTAATTTGTTAAAATAATTGGAATGGAGGTTTGAAACCTACTTCAGGGACACAGACCTTAAAAATATTACTATTAAACATTTTCAGCCCGACAGATAAAATGAACGTGTTTGACTAACTATAGGTTTATTGAGGTGCATTTGGGCTACACAGTAAAGTTTTGACAATATTCAAATCTATTTGAGACGATAAAACCAAACAAATGCAGAACTATTAACAATATTATCAAAGGTTTATTTCTGGTCTGGTTGCTTCATGAGATATGTTTATTGCTGTATAAAAAAAATTTTTTTATGAGTTATCTATCGTTTGTTATTGATTCATCCAACAATCCAACATTAACCTGCACAAAAAGAGATTCATGCAGGCTCACAAAACATACAAACACTTGAGTATGTTTGCCTTATCAGAAACATTTTGTCCTTCAGTCTATCCAAGGACAACGACCACTCCCACAACTCATATTTTGGTGAGTGTGTGTACCAACCTGTGTGTGTGTGTTTTACACAGCTGCCCTCAGCCCGGGTTCCTCAGGAGGGAAATGGCTTGTAGATGTGCATAGGCGTTCCAAGGTTGCAGCAGGTGTGAGGCTGGTCCATGGGTCTACCTTAATCAGGAAACACATTCTGGTGCCGGGTCATTTCAGGGGAAGAATAATGTGTTCCTAGCATACTTACTGGGAAATGTTTCTTTTTTTAAATGACCGGTACCAAATCAGCCCCTAGACCAGAACAAAGGCCTTTGGCCAGAATCCAACCCACAAGCAGATACATTACAGAAAAACTAGCACCAGGGCTTAATTCTGGTGCTGACTATTGTTTTGACTGAACAATCCTGTACACTACATCACAGAGTATGTCAAATAGATACAGTTGGTTCTGGTTCACTTGTCCAAGTCCACTGCCTTTTTTTTTAGTTTATCCAAACACTTGCTGTGGTTCTTTAAGCATCCCCAAGTTTGGACATGGTAGAACCTTCCCCTCTTGCAAGATTTTTTTCAGCGCTGCTAAGCTTGATTAATGTAAGCAACTGCTCATGAGGATTTTGACTTTTTCAGGTGTGTCGTTGTTGGAGAGAATGCACTTCTAGTACTTGTCATAACTTTAGAGAAGAGTCTCTAAAGCAGTGGTTCTCAAAGCCATTCTATGCATTTGATCTTTTCAAGAGATGTCACCCCTAATTCATAATCAAGCATTTGTGCTATATCTGTGGACCCGCAAAAAGAGGTTTGAGAAACACTGCTAAAGAATTGTGTAGTATTGGCCACAAGAGGTCGCTGTGAGTCAAGAATGTGATTGGTGTCAGGTCGTCCAGTGTTTTTTGACTGTGTCCCTGAGTTAATGGCTTCTCCTGCTACACACGGAGACAGCGCAACCAAGCTGTACGGGGGGGAGCAGACAGAAAAACACTAAATACACCCCGGGAAGAACGTTAGCGCTCTGGTTGCAGGTTTGAGAGAGTGGCGCACTGGGTTGTATTTGAGGCCTTGTGGTGAAGCGTGAAGCGGACGGTCGAGGAACGTTTTCTGTATTTTAACAACTGACTCCCCAAATGAACTCCGTCAGAGCCACCAACCGGAGACCCAGGCGAGTCTCAAGGCCGCGCCCGGTGCAGCCCGACCGGAACGAGGGAGACCAAGGTGAGAGGAACCACCGTCAGAGCACTAAACGCTGTAGTCTTTTCAGGCAGATAGGATCAACTACGACCCGAGCTTCTGCTGCCTGGCACGAGGGTGTTATTTAGGAAACGCCGAGGCTTGTAACTATGTGGCCCTGGCCAGGCCGCGCTTTGTTTGGCTTGAGTGACTGTGGCTACCACTAGTGTAGGGCTGGGGGTAACAAAGTGAGTGCTTTGCCTGCTGCGTAGCTAGCTAACGTCACCTCGCTAACTAGCTAGCTAACGTCACCTCGCTAACTAGCCAGCTACTCTCCAACTGGTCCATAATACACTCATAACGTCGACCGTGGGAGACTCCCTGACTTTGCCGGGCCGTGTCACCATGCACGGGCATCGCAGTAAGCGGTCGCCACTAGTTAGCTATCAGACGCTTTGGACGAAATGGATCTGCGTTGAGTTTTTAGACTGCCATTTTTGGGGTGTGTTGCCGTAGTTAGCCACCTATCAGACCCAAACGGCTAGCTACTGTAACAATATTAATATAACACATAACATGTCTCCATTACTTTGAAGAAATTCGGCGCAACGTAGACATCTTAACTACCTAGTTATTGTTTAATTTGCATTCAACCAGCTATACGTTTGTTCACAAACCGGATGGCTCACACTAATCAGCTATATAATTTGACTAACTAGCCAGCTAACTTACTAGCCAACTAAGCTAGTAGTGTTAACCAGTTGTTTGTGTTAACTCGCCGTGACAGTGTTTGTTTACACGGCGGATGTAAGAGTTTCAACAATAACCTAGTTAACTAGTCATTCAGTTTAGACTGGCCAAGCAGACTGTACAGGTCTGCTTGGGCAGCCTTTGGCCCAGTTGCCGATATATCTGTTCATGTCTTATCGGGGACTGTCGCTTTGTTATCACGGTGTGACGGGACAGACGCCAGTACACCCTCAGAGAAAGGAAATGGCTCAAACGGGCCCTAGACAAAGTTGAGTCGTCGAACCCGCAGCAACGCATCTGCGGTTATCAATCACCAGCCTCTGTCTGTCAGTCTCCCACCCAGCACTGCAACACCAAAGCTTGCACTGTCATATGTTATACGTTCAATCAAACACATCCATGACACCACAGTCTATAAATGGCCTTAACGCCTCTATTCCAGTGATCAGCTGTCAGCACTCATTGATTTGTATTGTAATAGGCCCAGCACTTCTCTAACAGATGCAATACAAGAGAGATGACTTTGTGGGTGGATGGTGTTGTTTAAACGTGTCCGACTATTTGTGTTGATCCGTGCCGAGAGGTGTCATCTGTCAGTAAGTTAAATTGTACTTAAAGAGGACACGCCTCCCCCTCAGTGCTTGGCCTGTGTCATTGTGTGGTGTTCCTGTGTGTAGACTGTGTTCTGACCGCGTCCTCTGTGTGTAGCAGATGAGGAGGCCCCGGTTGCAGCAGCGGAGGTGGCTGTGGAGGAGTCTGGGCCTGCTGCTGGGAACAGCCCCTACCAGCTCAGACGCAAGTCTCTACTGCCCAAGAGAACCGCCTCTAGTACAGCAGCTGCCTGCCCCAGCAAGACTGCCATGGAGGTCAGTCTGGGGGAAAAAGAGGGGAGCCTCTTCACATTTCTTTGACGGTCACATCCCCTTATTAAAGGAATAGTTGCAGATTTACATTCCCTACATGGTGTGAATGGCCAAGCTGAGAATGTTGATAGATTCATAAGATAAAATCGAATTTCAAGATTAGAAGAAACACAGTATTCTACACAACAGAAGTAGAAAATGGTAACGTTGTCGGAATATTTATACAGTCAACAATAAGAACAAAATACTAATATAACTGTACTGGGGGGGGGGGGGGGGGGG
>JACXGK010005454.1:14000-33149 GCA_016801125.1 Novumbra hubbsi | reverse complement strand
GTGGGTTATACCTGTGCTATGCGGTGGTGTTGGATGTTGATAACTCTAGACACAGCCATCTGTATTGTGTATGACTGCGTGTGTCTCGTCTGATGTGGTACTGTGTGGGTTATACCTGTGCTATGCGGTGGTGTTGGATGTTGATAACTCTAGACACAGCCATCTGTATTGTGTATGACTGAGTGGGTTATACCTGTGCTATGCGGTGGTGTTGGATGTTGATAACTCTAGACACAGCCATCTGTATTGTGTATGACTGCGTGTGTCCCGTCTGATGTGGTACTGTGTGGGTTTTACCTGTGCTATGCGGTGGTGTTGGATGTTGATAACTCTAGACACAGCCATCTGCATGCTGCCAAACACAGCCACCACTTCCAGCTTCTTGTCATCAAAAGAGGGAGCGCCAAAGTTCTACGCAGAAGAAACAAACATACTTTCCACCACAGCTAACACAAACACCGTTCAGGCAACACAAAGCCGAATAAGAAGCCGAAGCAGATTTAGCTATTCATTTCCTTTCAGTGAAGACAAAAAAACTGGAGAGGAGCCTGGAGCACTCTTCATAATAAAGCTGGTCTAGCACACAGTTCATAACAGACAAACGGGTGTGTGTGCGTGTGTGTGTGTGTGTGTGTCGACTCACGTTGTCCTCTTTGGTGCCTCCCCAGAAGTTGATCCCCCCTGCATAGCTAGGAATGTTGAGGACTGCTAGACCCTGAAGACTGGGGAGACTCATAGCGACTCCGTCACACTGGGGAGAGATGGGGGGATGAGAGAGAAAGTAGAACTTGTTTCATCAGGCAGGTCACAAAAAACCCAAGTACGATCCTATAGACAACACATCTTTCAGTCGCTCTCTAAGATGTGTTGATTATAGTAGAGATAACTAAACCACAACTTTAGAGAAAGGTGTAATTTAGCAGAGGTCGAACTGGACCAAATGTTTTCATTCCCATTGTGTGTGGGTGTGTGTGTGTGTGTCAGGCAGCTGTGTGCGATCTTACCTCGAGCAGTACTCGCTGTTCCAGGTTTTTATACGTCTTTTGGACCAACTCCTTGGTTCCCATCACACCATACCACAGCTTGTTCTTAGTTCGACTACTGCAGAGGCGGAACGCAACAGACCGCCAGGTGTTTGAATCAGGACATACTAGTCATACAATACAGGTTCTAGTTTCCTGTCCCTCTCATTTGGTGCTGCATTGCAACAATGTGGGGTGGGATAGTCAATCACATCCCTTTTGTTTTCTTCACATACAGGATATTATTCTGCTATAATGCTTTTTAAAATGTCTATAGAAATGTTCAGCTTTTATCCTTCCTTTATACACATAAGGAACCGTGGATTCTTTTTTTTTTATGTAAGATGCGTTTAATATGCATTCAGTTAGATTGGAGAGATGACATCAAAACCCAATTCCACATTATGGTCACACTATTAGATGTTCATAAAGTCAATGAATGAGAAGGATGTGTTTTTATTACTTTCATCTAGTACCATGCCGAAACAAACATGCCGAACACAACCATGAAAAAAGCTTCTAAATTCAATTTACCTTTATTTCTTACGGTTATTGCAAATACCATGATGATTTCCCACATATGTAATTATAATGTTTGTATTTGTATAAGAGGATATTGGATACCTGCATTTCTTGGGATGTTCATCTCTCTTGTTGTTGAACTCCAGGGAGATCTTAGCGTCCAGACCAATACCAAAGTAGTTGTTCATTACACACTTCTCCGAACACTGGCTGTATACACACACACACACAACCCATAATAAATTATGTTGAAGAATGTTTTAAAATATAACTTTTTCTCCTGTCTGCAGTAAAACTTCTCCCAAATTAAAGGATGAAGTGATTCCTTACTCCTCGTTAAAGGATGGAGGACTGAGACTCTCAGGTTTCTCCAGGACAATGTTGGAGGAGGAGGGGCTTAAACTGACATGACCTGATTGGTTGTAGAGGAGAGAGAGAGAGCAAAGAAATCATGGGTTACAGGATTTATCAATTTAAAAACATACTCAGTTTATTAACATATATTTTTTCAAGTACTGTCTGCATTATTAGAAAGGAAAGTAATTAAAGACTGAGTTTTGTTAAAAGAGCATTGGGTTGGGCAAATTAAAAACAGACAGAACAGATCAGATGCCTGAAAACATAAGAGAGTATTTTTAGCAGGTGGACTTTATATTTAGAACTGTGTGTGACTCACGAGGTTCGGCCTCTTTCAGTTCCTCACTGTTTTCTCTCTTGATGGAGGACGAGGAAGACATGCGCTGGAGATGAGTGTGTCTGTTCTGCTCATCCACCACTAGGGGGTGAGAGAGAGACCAACAAAGAATAGAGTAGAGAGAGATATAGAAGAGACAAGTGAGCAATGTGTGAGCTCATGTGTAGGCGTTCGCAGTACACGACTGCTTCAGTATGCATGTGTTCACTCGTCCATCGCTTATGCATTATTCACCTATTTAACGCATTCTGAATGCAATTTCTTTAGTTCAGTCTCTTCAATCCACTACAGCAGTCAAAATGAAGTAAACAGAAACTACATAATAGGAGAACGGATGGATTTCTCTGGCACTAGACATTGTTAACATTATATTTAGTGTATGTGTGTTGTACCTTTCTCAGCCTGTTCTATGATCTGCCTCAGTGCTTTCTTCAGACTGTTCGCTCTCAGCATCAGCTGTTCCCTGGACCTTTAAGATAAAAATAATATATTCCTTTATTTTATTTGAATAATTTTCATAATTTAACTTTTAATGCATAAAGTTTTGGAGTCCACACATTCCAACAGATGGAGCGGCTCACAAACCTGAACCTCGTTTGCACCACAATAAAGCAACGACTGACAAGATTGTGGTGGACGGAACACAAAGTAGTGAAAACAGGTACCGGTAGGGCTGTCGGAGTTCCCCTCCTGGGGGGTCGATGGTCGTCTCCCGGTGCCCGTCCGGGGGTGGCACGCTGCCGGCTGGCACCACCTGGGCATCGGCTTCCTCACTCAGAGCCTTCACCAGGCTGTCCAGCTTCTCGTTCAACAGGGCACACTGAGAGGGCGACAGAGATCATGAGAGATAGAGAGACAAACGGGGGAGACAAATCACATCAATTCTAGTGGAATAGAGTGCCCCTTGAGTAACCCTTCTCTTAGCTCAGTTCAACTTATTGAACCACGATTGAACCACCACCGTAAAAACACTGCAGAATTCAGATCCATAAATACATCGAATTATAGATGCATTATGGAGAGCAGAATTTGCTAAATTGGAATATATTAATAATGTTGACGATATTCAGGGAAGAAAAATACTGCATTATCCCAATTGGCCTTCAGGCAATAAGAGACCAGAAAATGCTACCACCGACGTCCAAAATAGAACCCTATTGCCAAAAGTGCACTACCTTGTCCAGGAGGACAGAGTAAATAGGGTTCCATTATGAATGAAACCTCAAAACCTTTTCATTACCTATTAACTTGAATACCTCTATATAGTCACCCACACAAAAAACACTCTGCAAAGTGGTTAACCCCATTATACAACCTGTTACGTAACACGCACGCACTAACACACGCACGCACTAACACACGCACACACACCTTCTTGGCCATGGCATCAGCTTCTTGCTTGTTCTCCGTGGCTCTCTCATATGCTCTCCCCACCTCCGCTACGAAATCGTTCACCGTCCCACACAGAAACCTGCGGGAGAGAAGAACGAGACGGTGAAAGAAAGATAGCGATGGTTGAAAAGAGACAGAAAGCAGGACAGTGTTACTAAGGGAGAGAAACGCAACCATTGTCACAACAGAGCGCACAACTAACAACGTGGCCTTTGAAGAAGCCTTCATCCTTTTGAAACCAACTCTGTTGGGAAATTCGTGTCCCGTAGTGGATTTGGATATGTTGTCTTACTGCAAAGCTTCTTTTCTTGGTTGTATGCAGCCCCAGTATCAAACGGAATTCATCAGAACGTGGCGGTTCTGCAGGGATGTTAGGGAATGTATAAGTCATGCCATCCACTAACGGCAACTCAAATGCCCGTTAACGCGAGTGTCTGCCACGTGCCTGGGCTCGCTATCGCGGGACCAAAAACACGGGAGTGGTGTGAATATCGACGCACTTGTTTTTGGGGTGAACGGATGCACTTTGATGTTTAAGTGGTGTTTCTTCACCACTTTTTTGAAATTGCCAAGCTCCTCCAAAAACTCTAGATATATAAATCTCACAGTCCCAATCTCAATCAATATGAGATTGAGGTATGCAGGAGGTGGTATGCAGGAGGGAGATTAATGATTTCTTTTTTTCAATAGGATATCATCAGATGTCCATCGTATTTTGTCTCCTAAAACAATTATTTGATTTGTAGGTGGGACTTTTCAGCTGGAAAGAGATTGCAGACAGGATCACGTGACATTTCAAAGATTAAGAATCAATATTTAAACCTAAAGCTGAGACAAATTGCACATACTTTGCAGAAGATATGACGTCCGTATGTTTGTCTGAATCCAGGATCTTGGTGAGGTGAGAGGCCACAGAGTCTGCATACTGAGTTATGTGAACCTTAGGGTGAGATAGAAGTGACCAGATCCATGAAAAACTGCATTGTGAAAAACTGTGATGTCATTTTGGCGCCAAGAGAAATAGGAAAGGCGGCTTGTGTGTGATATTTGGCTCTGTTGGCAGAGCACGCAGCTCACAACACCAGGGTTTTGTTTGTGTGTTCGATTCCCATGGGGGACCACTATAAAACACATAGTGTTAATGACATTGGCTCTATATAAGACTGTTGAATGCTAAATTAGTGCAATGACATAAGATTTGGATTTTGTTTAAGAATAACTAGATATTGTTTAAAAATTATGTTTTCTTGAGAATTCCAGCATAAAAGTGGAGTCAATTCAGCTCAAACCCGGAGCCCAATGTACCTGTAAGTGGGATTCAGGGCTGAAATCATCTTCCTTAACCATGGGATACGGTTTGGTTGGCAACTCGTACGTCATGACACTCCACCTGAGATGACACAGAACACACACATTTTACCGTTTAATATTCTTGTGGGAACAAGAATGAAACATTATTGCTTAGATTCCTAACCGCAAACGAATAACCTTTAACCCAACAGTATTTACCCCAGATTGAAAAATAACCTTTTTCCTCACAGGGAAAGCCCAGAGAAAGTCAAATTCTTTTGGTTTGTTTTACTATACTTCACAGGGATTTTAGTTCCCCACGCTTAAAATGTAAGTAAATCAACAGGAAAACACTGCACCACTATCAACCTGACAATGACATCAACATTTAATTTGAATGACTCAACATCTCATACATTTCAGATATGATCATGTGGACAAAACAGATTTACTTCTCTAGTATAACAACGACAGAGAATGTGGCTCCTCCGGTCATGGAAGATATGGTCGGTTAAGCCCTGTTCCGGTTTAATGACTTCCAAAGCTGTAAATTCCTTTCCTGGTTGATTAAATCTTTTAAGGCATTACAGCAGTTATAATAATACCATTCCTAACCACACTGAACTTGCCTGTTCTACCGCCTCTTCGCTTAAAGAAATCTCTTTCCCCCCCCCCCCCCCCATCATCTCTCATACCGGTCCAGCATCTTGGTGGTGGCCCTTTCCAGTTTCTCCAGGATCTGGAGGAGTTGAGCGTCATCGTCACACAGCCCCCCCCAGCCAAGCACCCGGGCCAGATCGTTGCCGGTCCCCAGGGGGAGTACGCCGAGCTGGCACTGGAGAGGAGACAGACGGACCCCAGTCCCGTATGAAGATACACAGCACAAACACAACCGATAGCGCTCACAATATCAATCTCTAGACTGGTACACTTTTGAGATTGTGTGGGGGGGGGGGGGGGGGGGGGTAGGATAAGAGCGACTTCTGGGAAAAACCATGCTTGGAAAAGGGGCAGGGTTTATCTCTGATTGGTTATGGTTTTAGTTGTTTTGTTCTGCTGAGATGTTTAACCCCCCCCCCTTTCCTTTTTAATATTAAAACTTTTATTGAAAAGCTATTAGGGTGGGACTAAAACATATATCAACCACAAGCTGCGCCATTAACACAAGTCAAATTGGGGAGTTTGTGTGTCTGCACCAAGCGATAAAGTCCTTCTTGACAAACCTGTTTGTGCAGGTTAAGTTTGTCCAGTTCAGACAGTACCCAGCCAACGCTGCCATCGCCTCCGCACACCAAGATGCGAAACGTGGCAAACTTCTGGAACACACGTAGACTGGAGTACAGGAGAGGAGAGAGCGGGAACGAATGAGAGAGAGAGAGAAACTGAGTCAGTAGAACTCGTGCTGAAGTCAAAGATGGTACAAAACCAACGTGCAACTCTTACCCCAACTGTGGCCCTCCGTTCATCAAGTCAAACACCTGCGCAGGGTTGAGGAGCTGCTTGAATTTGCGGAGGAACTTAACCCCTTGGTTGTCCCCACTCTTAGAGTTGCAGAGAACCAAAAGAGGCGAGGTGCAGGATGGAGAGGTGGCTTTCCAGAAGCCTGAAGAGAAACGGAAATCAAATGGGGTTAGGTTGGGATCCTGGAGGCAACATTGCTGCTGCAGGACAAATGGGTGGCTTTCCAGATGCCTGAAGATAAAGATTAATCAATAAAGGTTTTAGCTGGGGTCCTATTGGTACATTAAATAAAATGATTGAGTCCCAAGATCTGTCCAGTATTTTTTATTTGTACATGTGCATGGGGCGATTGAAATATGACCACGTATGTCCACAGTTCGAGTAATGAAAGAATCTAGGCTTCTCTGTACTCCTTCATGGCCAGTCCCCCTACTCATATTACTTACACAATGAACAAAGAACATAACCCAGGTCATTCTCAGGGGAAGCTAAGGTTTCTGTAACAGAGAGCCCAATGTTTTTGTTAATAACTTATTCGTTGACCCAGGTCACAGCATACATAAATATGGTTTACTAAACTCATACGATGCATTCAGATTGTTTCTAACATGTGTTCTTTTAGCTTTTCTACTGTGTCTATCTTAACCCTGTTTTAAAAACATCTCAGGAAGGGAAAGTCACTATGGAAGTTCTTGGTGTGTTTTCTCAGAAGGAGTAAGACATTTCGTGTGCGGTGTGTGTGTGTCTCACCGTCAGAGTCGATACTGTTGAGGGCGGTTGGAGGGATGATTGACACTCGGCATTGACCAAGAGGACACGCCTTTCCCATCAGCTCCCTACAGCTGCTGTGGACCTGTACACGTGCACACAGACAGACAGCACAGACACACACGCACAGACACACAGCACAGACACACACGCACAGACACACAAAATCAATCAGAGGTGGCATTTGGAATGTTGGGAGAGGTGACATTTTCGTCCAATGACCTTTCCGATCTAACACCTTAGTTCCTGATGTGATTTTGTCTTGAAGAGTGAACTGTGTACGTGTGTTTGCCCATGACTTGTTCTACTGTGGTTGTGAGTGTGTGCGGGCATGTATCCGTGTTTGTGCACACACACTTACAATAGCCTTGCACCATAGACATCTCCAGTCTTGCAATCTCCTGACACTGCCACAGTTCCTGTCGCACATCACACACTTAGCACTGACCGGCAGGTTACCTTCTAACCACTGATGAGGCATGGATATCTAGAAGGAGAGAGATAAAGAGAGAGGTAGAGAGGGTGACTCATAACCATTTTATTCACACCGTTATGTAGCTTATAATGTAATATGTGAAAATTCTCCAACCTTCTTAAATGTTTTATATTCACTTAAGAATTTGAAGAAAATGTATTGTCATTTTCACATTTGTCATTATATATATATTTTTTATTTACAGTTGCCTTCTTTCCTGCTGCATGCTTTGCATTTCAATGACGCGCCTTAAATTGAAATTGGGTGACAGATGTAGAGAGGGGGGGGAGAGGGAGGGAGGCCCAAAGGAAGTCTGTGTTTAAATCAACGCTTCCGGGGTACAGGGGATCCAAGTATGAGCACAATGGGAGCAATTGGGGTTAACCGTTGCCCCGGAACAGAACGGCTCGGTGATTCAACAAATCAGACTTTTGGTTACTGGTCGGGAGAGACAGTACAGGGAAAGAAAGCGAGAGAGGCTATGTGCATATTGTCAACTAAATGAGGTGGAAACCAAGCTGCAATTCTGTTGCAAAATAAAGGACATTCCTATAACAGCAGTAAGATGTCGGGCCTCTCTTGCAATGAGAAAAGGGTAACCAGTGAAGCACAAACAACACTGTAAACAAAACAAATATCTATAGTTTTTTTTATTTTCCCTCTGCATTTCAATTTCCATTTCTAGTCATAACTATTTGCACAAAACAAATAGTGCAAATCTAATAATACAATAGTTTCAAAAACTTGTAATAAAATTGTAATGTCTTGTTTTCCATTGGCTTTGGCAAGGTACACAAAGGTTTCCCCTGACAATGAATGCCATTAAATTTCAATTGACATTGAAACGCTAGCCATATTTTGGCATGACTTTCTCTGGAGAAACAACATCCAATATGCAGACATATCCGAAATTCTGAACATAGTGGGGAAAGCATTTTTACGTGCCTTTTTTATTTATCGTTCATTTGCTAAAGGAGCTTATTTTCCCATTTGTAAATATTTTAAACAAGTGCATTTCTGATCCTCTTTTAAAGCCTTACTTTGTGTGAGTCCCAGTAACGTGGTATTATTCACTATTTATTGGAAGAGAGAGGAAGAATGATAGGAAAGGTGGGAGGAGAAGGGCGAAAGCCTGTGCCAGAATAGCAGTGGATTGGAATAGCGCCTACGCTTGCAGTGGTAAGGTACCGTGTTGTGGAGGCATCAGCTTAGACCAGCAAGACTGTTCACCTTCAGCCGTGAGCATTTGAAAGAGGCAGTCAGCTGCTGCAACAATGACAAAGGATCGTCCCCGTCTGACCAAGATAAAGAACTGGGCCGGGGAAATGAAACAACACGCAATTTCACAGATAAAGCAATAGACGTGAGGACTGACCATCTGTGAAGTCGCCCTGACAAACGTGGTTCACAATATGCAGTGTGCACCTGCAACGTGGGACAACGTGGCCCAAGTCAACGAGAAACAAAGAACGGCGGTGTTCAGGGACTTTGCGGTGCTCACCCCTTCTTCGTCCTCTATGATGTCATTTCCTACGGAGGCCAGCGTGGTCCATTTACAGGTGTTGGTGGAACGGACGGCACAGCGCTTATGTGCCTTGAACTTACACACTGTCGGGTGAGGGGGCAAGAGGGGGGGCAAGAAAGACAGTAGTTTAGAAACCGACAATCTGGCCAAAACTTTTGTTGAGCTAAAAATCTCAATTAAACTGTATCCAATTATGTGATACATGTTACACAAGTGTGTGTGTGTGTGTGTGCGTGCATGTGTGTGTGCAGGCGTGTACCTTCACAGGAAAGCCCGTGCGAGGTGACTCCAGAAAGAGCTTCTCTGCAGACGTTACAGAAGGTGGGTCTGGCGTGGGAGCAGGCGTACCAGTTATGCATCCCAGAGAAATGTTCCATGTTAAAGAGACTGGCCTGCAGAGGCCGGAGGAGGGGGAATAATAAGACATGTTCCTACCAATGCACAGACAAGCTGGCTCCTACCAATTTAACCACACTGGCCATAAAAAAGGAGTAGACTGCTGCGTGACTGATGCTGATATAAAAAGAGCTTAGTAAAAAATTCACTGAAAGATAGTTTCACCTTTATCAGAAGCACTGATTAAAGATTCTGCTTGAAATGTGAGAATAGTGACTTGACGGAAATTACTGCTACAGTTTTTCTGAATTGCTAAAGCACTAAACCCCATTCTTTAAACCAAATTCTCAGTGGCCTAAACCAATTTGTCGAATCACTAACCCCTTTGGCAAAACCTTAAACACATTCTGGTAGTTTGACACCATTTCCAAATGCATTCACTCTGTTTGCAGAACTCTAAACACATTTCTCACTGACTAAATCCCATTTCACACTGTGAATTCAAAATGGTAAACACAAGTGTCAAACGTTAATCACAACTACAACACAGTTGTCATTGTTTACACACAATGAGTCAAAATAGTTCACACTTGTTTCGAGTGATGTGATCAAACCAATTGTACAGAACATAACTCCGTTCTGAGTACATAGGTGGCACAGGTTGGAGGCAGAGCAGGAAGATGAATCTCTCATTGATCTTTATTATGCAGTTGGTCAAATATTTTGGTATTGGTCATTGGGCTTTTACATAGTGGATGTATGTTATGCCACTGCTGGTATACATACATTCAATACTGAATAACTTGCTGTATATACAGTTTACAATCTGAAAGCTATGTGTGATTTCGAGAGCAGAGTAAATGGTTTTGAGGCGAGTGTTTGATTTTGACAGAAGCGTCTGAGGTTTTGTGAATGTTGTTTGATGTTGGTTTTGTGTTTACAGTTTTGAGAACATGGGTGATGGTTTCAAGAAATGTGTTTTAGCAATTGTGAAAAACTGTAAAAGTATTTATTGTAATCCCCCCTTCTAGCAATGACTTTGTCAGTAGCCGGACTTTATTATGTCAAATGAACTCACTAGGCATCTGGGTTTTGTGGTTGCCTTAACCTTAAAATGAATATACTTACTTTGAAAATGACTAAAATAGATATGGAAATTGAAATTCAAGAGAATGTTTCAGAAACCATAGTTTCCATTTAAAACGCAACCAACAGTTGGGGGTTGAGCGGGTAAAGAGCACAAAAACCAGAGATGACTAAAGGTGTGACAGCAGAAGTGTGCACCTCGTATGTCTCCCATTTCTGCACGGACTTCAGAGCGCCGATCCAGTCCTCCATCTCCTTCCGGCTCTCAGCACAGAGCATCAGCTTTCTGAACGGAGTGATAACCTGGAGAGAAAAAGAGAGATGAAGAAACACATGAGAGAAGAGAGAGAAGGGGGACGGGGAGATGAAGAAAAGCAGACAGTAGGAAACAGAGCCAGAGACCAAACAACAGATAATAGATGCAAGAGGAAGGGAGAGAGTAAGAGAAGAGTATAGAGAGAAAGGCAGTGAAAGCAAAGAGGAAAAGAGAGAGTGAAAAGAATGATAGAGCAAGGAGAAAGAGATTGATACAAAAGGAGAGGCACAAGTTGCATAAAACACATAGTAGCCCGGCCCCTTAACAGACTACCAAAATAGAAATTGTCTATAATAATAAGATCACGCAGGAGAACCACCTTTTCAACTCGACTCTTGAAAATGTCAAAACAGTACAGCCAGAAATAGTACATGTGTTTATTAAGGCCCATGTGTTCATTAAGGCTAATATATCAATGGGGATTAAATGCACTGACAAAAAAACTATGGAAAAAGAAAGACAAGAAGTGCCTACTGTCTTGCCTTTCTATAGAGTAATAAATATTGGTCATTGTTTAAACAATTTAAGAATGGATGGGTGCTATTCGGTAGGTAGCATTTCTGCTTCAAGTATTTTTTATTTTACAATACATAGCGAATAGATCAGCTAAGATCAGAACATGTCTTGATTAACAACCATGATAGAGCTTTTCAGCCAATGAAAATCAAACGCTAGAGTGCTGCTGGACGAGGCAGCATGTCTGACATTCCCCTCGGATGAGCTTAAGTTCAACTACAGGTGTTGTTTATGGCGGACGGGGTGGTTCATCAGGGGTTTACCGTGAAGCTGTTGTTGATGTTCTTGGTGCTGGTCTCGGCCACGCTGGCATCTGATAGGTCGACCTCATCGAATATCAGTGACTTATTGAAAACAAGAATGAAAAATGAAGGCAGGGCAGAAACTGGCCAAAATGAACTAATAAAAAAAAGTCTATTATGTTTGAGAAAATACAATAGAGACATCCTCTCATCAAAATGCGCTGCAATGCTAAAGCAAAGATAAATGCCTGAACTGGTCCTGGGTCTGAGTTCACAAACCTGTTCTACTGACACACTGAAGTGCCATCACAACGGAATTCAATGAATAGAACAATCCAACTTACGACACACTTTAAACGAAACTAAAATATATATTGAGAAAAAGAAGCACAAGCAATAATGTCAACATGTTTTAGTCATTGTGAAACGAGTAGCTATCTGTCTGAAAACTGCCACTGCAACAAACAATTTGATCATGTTCAAAACCTAAGAATCCAGTGAAAGATTCTTAGTGACAGGAAACCCTGTCTCCCGGTAGAGGAAGGGCTGTTCGACCAAGGCACCACAAATGATCAAGGCACAGAGCTCCAAAACCTCACAAAATGCACAAAGTTATTAGAGAAAATGACTTATAGTTAAAACAAGACAAAAAAACTCTCAGATAATTCAAAAATCCCATTAAAAGAAAACAAAGAGAGATGGAGACTGGATGCCCATTGTACTGTAATATTCCACAGAATATATATTGCCAGGGTATATTGTTGCTGGCATTCCAAGTAATGCTGTTAAAGCATGAAATAGAAAAACAGAGAACCAGGGCGGCAAAGAAAATGCAAATGCAAACCCAAATGAATGCATGCAGAGCAACATTAGCAATGTAACCACTAATTATCAAATATTATATAGAGAGAAGCACTATTCAATTTCACACCCACCTGAACAAAAACAAATCTCCAACTTTCCATAACAAAGTCCTAATATACAGAGACACAAACCAAGAGAACAACCTTCTCTAAGCCAGATGGTTTTGGAGCTCTGGCCACAAACCCAAACAGACCCAGCGGAGCCCAAGGACGGCAGCACAGTTATACACAATCAAATAATAAGAAAAACACAATAGTGAACAATTTGACACACTGGAAAGTTGAAAACCAAAACTTGGTTGCTACCTTGCCCTACACAGAGACTACCGAGGGACAGATTCAGTGAGCATGGGCTTGCTATCAAGAAAGGCCTGGCTGTGTGCACACTATCCACAAAAATGCAGGTGGAAACAGAGCTGCACTTTCTAACCTCCATGTAAATGTAAGTAGTGACTTTTCTCACAGATCATACATACCCACAACTGTGATGAATTCAATGCAATCTGCTGTTATCAGCACAATTTGTGAGCCGTCGCCATGTGAAGAAGACAACCAGTGTAGCACAACCAACATTGCAAACATAACCCATATTAATCTCTTTATTTATTTTCCCTTGTTATTTGTACTTTAAATATTTGCACATTGTTACAACACTGTACATTGTCACTAATAGAAAATTTCAAAGTCATTTATCCCTTTACTGTGTGTACTGATTCTTTACAATTTCATGTTTTTTATTTTGGCTTTCCCTTTTGTTATTTATTACATCTTGCATATTTTCCACTTGCTTTTGGAATGTAAACATATATTTCCCAAAGCCTTTTAAGTTGAATTGAGAGAGGGTGAGGGAAGTAAGGGAGGAGAAAGAGGGTAGAAAAGAGAGAAAGGAACAAGAAAAGAGAAATGGACACATTCAATTTGAATCGTGAACTGGACACGTATTAAGGATGAAATAAAAGCCTGGCCTACAGTCGTTAAGACGTCTGTGAAAGTGAAAGCTTATTATCCTGTGTGCCATTGTATTTCTGCCCTCCTGTTAACTCCATATGGAGTAATCATGATAATGACCATTGAGTTGACTAAAGCACAGATATGTCCCTGGGTTAACAGCTTGCCCATCCAATAACTTTCACAGCCAGGTTCACAGCCATATTTCAATACTGCGGCTGCAAACAGATTTGGAGCAACAAACATACACACATCTAACTTGGAAGAGGACATTCTGAATCACCTTTATTTGCAAAGTATATTTACACACACTCAGATCTGTAATGCTGCTTGTTTTAGGTGTAATAATGTGGTAAATAACAGGTGGAGACAAAACACATAAAGTTACCAATATGCACAGAAATCGGTTAACATGAGATAATAGGATATGAGCGTTACCTTGGAGTCTTTCGCATAGTAGAGCGTCCGGCCTCTTAGTTTGAAGTACCTCCTCTTCCATCTTTGGAAGGAGCTGGTCTGTTTTAATAAGATGCCTTCCTTCACACTTTTCTATTAGGCGGGGAGAGAAGGAGAGATGGTTTAAGTTAAGCTGCTGAATGTGGGTGTCTCAGGTTCAACAGGATGACTTTCTTCATGAAAGGGAGAGAGATAGGCAAGGTGAGTTAGCAATTGTGATTGTGTGTATGTGTGCTAACAGAAAGCATGATAGCTATATTTGGGGAATGTCAATTGAAATGCAGAGAGTCCCTGGCTAGAGGATTTGGAAGCCCCATGTTCTGTTCCCCCCTCACCTAGCGAGATACCAGCCATTCACATGAACTAAGAACAGCCAAAGTTCTACGTAGCTTACTGATTGATACAAAGTGGTATATACTGCAAGCGTCTAGGAATTCATAACCAGGTGGTACGTTATGTTTATCCTTGCCAGAGAGTCTTACATTTCAAAGTGATGGTAGCATAGCATTCAATATAACCTGGAGGAAAAAAATTGTTGGAAGAGATAAAGTAAAGGAATGTTTAGACAACAGGAAGATAGACCTACAGGAAGTGTTTACATCCCGCTAATTATTAAATATGGAAATCGTCAAGTAAACACTCTGTTTATCTTAATTGGCATTCGGTTGCAACCCTGTAGTACGACAATTAAAACCCCTTGTTTTCTGAGCACATGCCAAGCACAAGCCTCCCTGAGATGTGGCCCTCCCTCACAGGGAATTACAATATAAAAACAGAACTTGTATGTGTGACTGTGTAGTTGAATGAGGTAAATATGTCCCCATATATTTCATAGCGCTATTCACATCTTCATTCTCTGTAGGTGTGAATCTGGGTACTAAAGGTAAAGCAGACAATGAAAAGAGAGAAGGCTGCACGACAAAATGGTCCTGAAATGCGCCTAGGAAACACTGCTGCATTACAGGCTGATGTTTAATAAACTCCACACAGGTTTTAGATCTCTGCTAATTTTATTATCAAATCAAATATAAAATCTATAAGCAAAAAATAACCCTTACCATAATCTTAACCCTAGAATAGTCAGTTAATATGCAGCTAAGCATGCAAAGTTGTCTAATTTGCTTCAAAAAGAAACATTTTAATGTAGGTTACATTTCAGTTATCATCTCATCTTCAGGGCCAAAATGAAAATACACTGCTAAAAAGAATCAAGGGAACACTTAAATCACTCATCAGGCTTTGATGAACTAAACATATTAAAGCGAAAAAAATCTTCACTGTATATTGTGTAATTTGTTTAAAACAGAATGAGGTAATAATGGTCAATGGAAAACTAAATCGCCAACCGAATGAGGGCTGAGCTAAAGAACATTTCAATTTTAAAAATGAAACTAAAAAACATCCCCATTTACTGCCTACTAGTTTGACTAGTTTGGGAACATTTTTTGCCGTTTGTAGAGTAAAGTCTGTTCACACACACAAACAAGTTAAGCCACCTTTTAAAAGGCTAGCAGATTGGACACCTGTTATAATTCGCCCATGAATCCTGACAGACACCCTGTCCCAGCTAAAATGCTGATGTAGACTGCTTACAAATCCCTGGTGATGTGGCAATGACTCCCACACAGAAACAGATACGCACACACTGGGATAGCTGTGTCACTTTGACACTGAACAGAGGATAACCGTGTCACTATAACTCTGAACAGAGGATAGCCGTGTCACTATGACTCAGAACAGAGGCTAGCCGTGTCACTATGACTCTGAACAGAGGATAAGCGTGTCACTTTGACTCCAAAGGGCCATGGCCAGTAAAGGCATTAATGATACTTCCCCAAGTTGCTGAAGCAGTCACATCTCCTCTGCCCCTTCCAGTCAAAAGCACTTGAGTGTCCTCGAATGGCACAATTACTTTACGGTTACAGACTTTAGGGCAGGGGTGTCGAACCGGTTCCTCGGAGGCCCGTGTGTCTGCAGGTTTTAGTTTTTTCCTGTAAATTGGTTCCCAGTTCAGGTGAACTGGGAACAACCAGGTGAGGGTAGACCTAAACAACCAGGTGAGGGTAGACCTAACCAATTAGTGACCTAATTAATCAATCAAGTACAAGGTGACAGCAAAAACCTGCAGACACTCGGCCCTCTGTGGATCCGGTTTGACACCTGTGCTTTAGGGTCTTTGACCAGGAATCAAAATGTTGCTGGGTCGAATCGCCAAGGTGACAAATCCGTTCTGTTCTTGAGCAACATGGTCAACCTGTTGTCGCTCTTGATAGAATATTAATAGTAAAAACAATATGTACATCTGCATTGTACTTTGTTACTAAGACATTATTACAGGAACATCTTACTGTGTTTTTGTGCTGAAACGTTATTATGCAAAACACTTGGCAGGATAACACCCGTAAACCAAAATTTCATGACGAACTTCCTGCTTCCCCCATCTTCCCACTCATCCTTTTGTTCTGCTTTAATCCTAACCGTGTCCCTTCCCGATTTAAAGGGTTAACACGTTTTTATTTCCAATGTCTCCCTGCTGTTCTCCTGATGCTCCGCTCTGAAACATTACATAAACGCACTGTCCTCCATGCGGCTTAAGTCTTATCTTATCAACAGGGATCCCTCCATAACAAGTGTTCATCTCTGTGCTTGCACATGAAGGAATTACCTCCCTGTGTGTCTGTGTGTATGTTGGGGGAGAGAGAGAGAGAGACTGTGACAGGAAAGATTATTATAAATATATACAGCGGCTAGAAAAACACGCCTGGCTACGTTGACACGGTTAGAACTTTCTCACAGAACTTCTGTTATCCATACTCATGTTCACAGATCCCGTACTGATAACCACTAGAATATGATGTTTCTACTCCGTTATACCCATTTACTCAAATGTTGAGCGGATACCTGTGGGCAGGTGCTTATATCTGTCCTATTTCATTGAGATGTTGCTCTTTCTCAATTGCCACTTCATGAGGATGTGGGTCTCTCCACTCTAACCCCCACCACGGCAACAAGAAGAGTAGTATGTGAGTAATCTGTGGTCCAGTAATAAATCCAATTCCTCTCTCTATCAAAGCACACAAAATCACATTCCCAGTGTGTACGTGTGTGTATGTGCGTGTGGGCGTATGTATGTGTGAGCATCTGTCTTCATGGCCACAGAATCTCAGCACCTCCGGCTTGTAGAGAGACAGGGAGAGACAGACATAGCGGGACAGTAAAAGACACCAGAAATTATTGGATCAAATACCCACTAAAAGTTCTGCTAAAAGTCCTTTTCATTCCTATACTCCCAACTGTCTTTCTATCTGATAAAGCAGAACATAGGCTGGGTGTTTTTGTAAAAGCACTTTGTGACAACTGCTGTTGTAAAAAGGGCTGTATAAATAAATTTGATTTGATTTGATTTGATTTGAACATTTACTAAAACATATCTTCAGAAAACAATAAAGTAAAAAGAAATATTTTGCCCAGGGTCAAAGTCCATCTATACATCACCTGACATGTGAGTTAATAGATAACAAAACCATGGAACGGTCAGCCAATCGCACATATCGACCGTTGCTGAGGCAACGAGCTGACACAACCCACCTGTCAAGAGTCTGAATGCTGACTTCTATGTGTGACCCAGACAGAGATTTCATGGCCACATAACTGCCTAAGACTGATGATGCTGACTGCTTGAAGGTAAAGCAGCTGATAGGCGCAGTCATTAAATGTGCAGGAAAATGCAACTGAGTTAATGATTGTCACACTATTTCAACATCTACATTTGTACAGAGCAAATAGGCTCATTCGACCAAACCCTTTCAACTGAAACTATCAAAAAGGAAACCACATAACGGTTTACGGGTCAGTCAACTACTGAAAGTGTCAATTCAACTATCAAAAATGGAAACTCCATATTATTTCATCCTCCTATTGTCTCCACCCCGAAACCCTATTGGAAGAGAAACATTCTATGAATGAATTCATATTCATATTGTCAGACGTTCTCAAGTGGCTTTAGTAATATACTAAGGCCATCCATTGTACAGTCATTCTTTAATCACCCATTTCTTCAGTGTCAAATGTTTTCACTACAACTCATTCATTGCCTCTTTAACTGTTTAACTGTCCCCCTGTAACTCTCACTCCAGACAGTGTCAGAGTTAGTCTGAACCAGCCAGACAAGTCTATTCATTAGAGGAGGACTAATCACATTCACCACCAATTAGTCTCCATAAAACACTGTGCGGGATCTGTCCCCGGGCCAGCTGCAATCACACACGCGCTCACACACACAGACCTGTGTGTCGTGGCTAGGCGGTTTCTCCGAGTTGTTGTCCAGTTGGTCTCCGTGGCGGAGCCGGCGCTCGTCGCCCTGGCCCACCCCACCCCGGAAGAGCCTGGGTGCCAGGCAACAAGCCCCAAGGGGGCAGCAGCCGGGCATGACTGATTGTCTGAATGTCTTTGTGTCAGTCTTGTCTGCGGTTATTCCCTCAACGGCATGCTCTCTCTCTCCCTTCAAAAAACATTTGGTTTCAGTTTACTTCCTCTTGCCCGGCATTTACAAACCGCAAAATCTTGAAGTGGGGCATTCTCTCCCTCTCTCTCCTTCTCTCTCCCTCTCTGTCTCTGTCTCCTGCTCTCATTCTCTCCAGTAACTGAACATTCCGACGTTGTGGTGGTCGGCTGCTGTAAGCCTCAACTGGGTCGACATGCCTTCTCTTTCTATGGCCTGATCCTAGGTCACGCCTAGGAGTTAGGATCCACCCTAACCAGGAAGACACCCCACCCGTTTCTCTGGCCTGATACCAGGCCACGCCCCCTCGCAGGTGTGTCAGGGGAACCTGCCTCCACCAGAGAGGAATCCCTTTTCCACCCTCCGTGTTTCTCCCTCTTCAACACAGCTGTTTCGGTTTATTTTTTATAACAATAGAAATACTTTTAATTTGATATTGTATCACAAGCATCCACGTTAACAAGATGATTAAAAAGGTTGATTGTTTTCTCTCGGTCCATATCTCTCACTTTTCTCAAGCCTACATAAACACATACATATCTCCATGCGCAGACAACTAACACAAACACAGATTCTGCAGGATTAAAAGCATTATCAACCCTAGCAGTTTCTTCATTTCTGGAGTCACTTCTGCCAGGACACAGCAGGGAACTGTAACTTCCCCTGCAGCTGCCCCAGACTCCGTCTGTCGACCAATTGTGAGAAGAGAGAAGGCAGTTTGGGGGGGGGGGGGGGG
>JACXGK010005453.1:18283-33099 GCA_016801125.1 Novumbra hubbsi | reverse complement strand
ACCAGAGACCGAGAGGCACACCGACAACCAGAGACCGAGAGGCACACCGACAACCAGAGACCGAGAGGCACACCGACAACCAGAGACCGAGAGGCACACCGACAACCAGAGACCGAGAGGCACACCGACAACCAGAGACCGAGGCACACGGACAACCAGAGACCGAGGCACACGGACAACCAGAGACCGAGGCACACGGACAACCAGAGACCGAGGCACACGGACAACCAGAGACCGAGGCACACAGACAACCAGAGACCGAGGCACACAGACAACCAGAGACCGAGGCACACAGACAACCAGACTGAGCTGTGACAGACAGACAGGATGGGGAGAAAGAAAGACAGACAAGTTGAAAAAAACGGCTTCAGATGTGGGCTTGGTCGGAGGTGTGCCAGGGGGCATGGCCAATGGAGTGACAGTGGGCGTGGCCAGGGGAGTGGCAATCAGTGAATGTAAGATAGTCACCCCACAGAAGGTACACATTTAATAGATACCCACCTATCTTGATAATGTTTAAGACAAATTCCTGAAACTCTACATAATTCTCAAAGAATCTGCTAGAAGGGTTGTTTGAAGGAAAACGTCCTCTTAAAATAATATATTGCAGCAAAAAAACTAAGACAGACAGAAAGTCCAAGGGGTAGACAGAAAGACATAGGGAGACGCAACTGGGAGACAGACAGGTTACAGCGAGTGAGACAGGAAAACACATCAAGAGAGACAGACAGACATCCAAGGAGACAAAAACTGTTGCAACAACCAGGGGTGTTTTTATCCCACACATGAAACTAAAAATATGATTTTGTAACCAAACTAAATCCTTCCCTATTCTTGAATTTCCTTAAATGTTTGTTGGACATTTTGATCAAAAATCGCAGGAGTGGCCACGCCCCAAACCCCCCAGATCACCTTAATTTCAACACTCCAGACAACCTCCGTTTCTACCCCCCAGACAACCTCCGTTTCTACCCCCCAGACCACCTCCGTTTCTACCCCCCAGACCACCTCCGTTTCTAACACCACAGACCACCTCCGTTTCATCAGTGTAGCCCAGCTCAACTCAGTAGGACAGGACTAATCATGGGCTCTAAAGCTGTTGGAAAGGCATTCAATTAAAAAGTATAGAAAATCAATTTACTGCCTCAATGCAGATTGTATTTTTAGAAGCCTGTGAGGAAGGAAAGAGGCATCCCAGTCCTCCAGACCTTCACGCCGAACCAGCTGGAGACGGATGGGCGCCCAGGACGGGACACCTACATGGAGTATGAATGTGCAGCGAGGGAGAGGGGGAGAGGGGGAGAGGGAGAGAGGGAGAGAGGGGGAGGGAGGGAGGGAGGGGGAGGGGGAGAGGGAGAGGGAGAGAGAGATAGGTGGTGTGGGACAAATACACACACACACACACACACATACCTACTTTTGACAATATCCACTGGATACACAGAATATTCTACCTTTGTAACCACTGTAATTAATCACAACAAAGTACAGGTCGGTGTTTGATTCTGAGAGAACAGTGATGAATTTGAACGCCACAGCCTAAAGCCACGCCTTTTCATTGGGAAAGAATTACATTCTTGAAGCATGTTAAAATCGAATCCTATTACACAACAACCTGGGACTGCCACACAGTCAGCACTAGATAATCTACAGCAGCTGTTGTCATTACTGTTGAACCCACAATCACAGGTTTGCTCTCTGGCCAAAGCCGGACACTCACATCTAACCAATAACTAAGCCTCTTTTGTTTTAATTGTTTTCAAGTACTCCTCTTAGATATAACCAACTGTTTTCCAGGTGTAGCATGATCTTTCCTGGCCACAGTGGGTCCCAAAGTCACAAACACCACTAAAGCTGAACTGGCAGAATGTGCTGTGTGTGTGTGTGTGTGTGTGTGTGTGTGTTTGTGGGTCATTAGGGGTAGCATGAATGTAAGAAGGGGGAGGGGATAGGTAGATGAAAGGAAGTTAAAGGAAAGCAATGAGTGAATAGAACAGGTTTCCATGCAGGAGCGGCTGTGAGGTCAGTGAATAGAGCAGTGAAAAGCTACAGGCCCATGTGGTTTGGGATTTGGCAACACAATAGTGATGAATGAATATGCACACTATGATTGACAGACAGAAGGGATTGAGTCCACATCACTGAAACCAAACTTAAGGCACTTTTATAGGGGGAAAAAACCTTTAGACCAGGGGTTCTCAACTCCGAGCCTGGGGACCCAGACTTCTGCTTGTTTCCCATCGACCCGATCGTTAAGAGCATTTACCTGGTGTACCAGGTCTGAATCAGTCAATACTGAGAACCAGCAGTGCTTTGGGCCTGACTGCCTTGGGTGACCATGGGACTCCTACTGGCTGCACATTTGGGCAAAAAACACCCAAAGAAAGTAGCCCAACACCTGTCAAAACTCTGCCTCCATTCCAGAGGGAATCAGAAAGGGTTCTTCTACTTGAGGCCTAGCTATGGAATACGTCTGTAGAGGAGAGGGGTCAATGTAGTAGGGAAGCCACACAGGCCCAAACTGGGATAAGAAGTGGCCAGCGACAGGCCCCGTTCACAGGCTTCTATTCAGGAGTGTCAGGGTCCCTTCTGCTTTCAGATCATAACAAATAACATGACAATGATCTTCCACTGAGTGAGGCTATAAGAGGAGAAGACAAATGGAAGATGTTAAGAGTAGACGATGCCTCGTCTCCAGTATTATGCTACATTGAGAAAAGCTTTAAATGGCATCAGGAAAAGGTGGTTCAGAAGAACGTGTCAGCGAACCGGAACATCACAACACATTAGACTAGACACACACATCTCCTGGTCAATTAAATCTCTCAAGACGTCTCCAGTTAACATTCACTGTGCAAAGTCAGGCCTCACTACTGACAAACTGCAGGCATCGAATAAGGCTTATGAATCTTGTGTTTGTGTGGGTGTGTGTGTGTGTGTGTGTGTGTGATCTCTACTGGTTTAGATTCTAGCGGTGATGCAGGATGTGGTCAAGCAGTGGGTGCCACACAGGTTTTAAAAACTGAAGCTGAGTTTCAGTAATTTCCTTAAAATGCCACCGAAATCCCTGCTGTGGTTACTGTGTGTGTGTGTGTGTGTGTGTGTGTGTGTGGTATTCACCTGTGTCAGTGGGGATTCATGGTGGTATGAGAAAGAAAAAACAAATATTGCGAGCCAATGCAGTAGTTTGGCCTAATTACAGACCCAAGTCTTTCTACTCAACACATCCTGAATGGGAGCTCAAATTTGGCCTAAAGTACACCAGATGTTCGCTAGTTCATGTGCAGTAGATATTTTGGAATGAGCTTGATAGGTAATGAAAACATTGACAATTTTGATAGTGCATTTGATGAGGTGATAATGACAGCCATATAGTCTTATACTTAACTCAACTTAAGCAATATTGTCGCATTCCTATGCCCCTTTAACAAAATGTATACTAAACCGTAATTAGCCACTGCTTAAATTCCTTTACCTCTGGATCATCTCCTCATCATCAACATGACTGCTGCGTCTATTGAATTTTTGTGACCATGGCAACAACGGGACCAGGTGACAAAGGTGCGAGCAACGAATCGTGTAGTTGGGAAACACAGCCCCAATCCGTACATGTAGATCTACAAATGGAAAGATTACAATCCTGTTCTAGTTTAGTATTTAACTGTAGATGTTGAAAACCAGAACAGAGTAAATAAATCTAGAGAAGACTAGTTGGGTTTAACAAACGGCACATTTCCATGTAACGCTCAGGTCAAATGTTAGGCATTACGTCGTGAACAGGGTTCCATTAAGCAGCCATTAACAGCAGCACTTTAAGATAAATGTTTAAATATTAACATCACTGACCATCTAAAATTATACCACCCTCTTTCCTGTAGTCGTTTTTCTGCTCAACACAGCGGTGCACAAACTATAAGACAGAGGTGACATACTGGGGAGAAAAAGTATAAGATGTAAAACACCGGGGTGAAAAACGACAAGACATGAAACGTATAGTAGCATATATCCGGCATTAGGCTTCAGCGAGCACAGGAAGAGACAGTTGGTAAACTCCACACGATTTACAGTGGGTCCAGATCTAAAAGGCTAGGATTGCATGAACAATCCTTGGTCCAATCACAACATAGAACGAGGTGCCCGTGAAGCGTGGTGATACAAAGGAATAGGAAGCCATCTGAGTAAATATTAAAGCCCTCAATCACAGCAGCAGTAAATGACATGCACCCAACCAGGAGGCCCCCTACTCTCCACACAACCCCACCCCCTCCTCCATCCCCTCACACCAGCCGGTCACCCTGCAGGACTAACGATCTGACAGGCCCTCCGCATAGCAGGTTGTCAGCGCTCTCATCTCCACTACTGGTCCGTTTAGCAACATCGCTTCCCTGTAGGGACAGATTCTTTGTTGACAATTCTCTATTTCACCTACATTAGATGATGACATCGACATTTTGTTAGCTAATTGAGCAAGCAAGACTGTAGCCCATTCCTCAGCTAAAGCAATGCATCAGACAGGCACCAGAACATTCTCTGCTGGTCTGTGTCAGTATGGAGAGTTACTGGGCAACCGCTGCAAGAGGAGAGCAGACTGGATTACCAAGACTGGCTGGCTGCTGTATTCTCATGTAGTTTAGCTGTGTGTGTGTGTGTGTGTGTGTGTGTGTGTGCTTAAACTGACGTAAGGCGAGAGGGAAGATGATGTTAGTGATGATGATACATTGCAGGGAGACAAAGACATAGACACAATGGTGTGAGAGGTCATGAACACCATTTTAGTTGTGGTTCTGTGCAGTAGGCTACTAGGTGAGCTGGGGCATGGTAAAAACATGTCCAGGCCACCCCAAAATCCTCTGTTTTCTGCATAGGTGTGTTTTGTTTCATGGTCCTTTGTGAGGCAAATGCCCAGGCTCTCTCTCTCAACCATGGTAAAGTCCTGCTAGTGAGTTAGTACATCAGAAGACATTTGAAGAACAAGGGTTTACGGAAGTCAGAAAACAGATGCATAAACATTCTGTCCGCTTCTCTGGAACCAGATCTCTGTGCCGGCTAGAACATAGAGCTGCCTAACAGAATGAGTAGCATAACCAAATGTTATTATTCCAATATCTAACCTGAATCTATTGCATTGCAGAACAAGTGTGTAATAAAAGTTACCATCTTACCAGAGAAACGACAACAGCATGTGGGTCCGTGACTCACAGAAACAGTCATGACACAGCTCTTACTTCATCACTTAATACAGCCTGCTCAATGAGAAACACTAAACCTGACCCACGCAGCTCTATGTCACCATGGAAAATGATCCTCCACACAAGGAACTAACTAGAGAACATTAATAGCAGACATTGTTGAAAGGAACGATCCAACAACCGGACATATCTTTAAAGACTCGTTTGTTTACGTGTCGTTTGTTTCCCTGTGATCCACGTGTTATAATCCGCAGCAATCAATCCGCAAGCTATGGTTATTATACACGAACATTGCAGGGAGACAAAGACATAGACACAATGGTGTGAGAGGTCATGAACACCATTTTAGTTGTGGTTCTGTGCAGTAGGCTACTAGGTGAGCTGGGGCATGGTAAAAACATGTCCAGGCCACCCCAAAATCCTCTGTTTTCTGCATAGGTGTGTTTTGTTTCATGGTCCTTTGTGAGGCAAATGCCCAGGCTCTCTCTCTCAACCATGGTAAAGTCCTGCTAGTGAGTTAGTACATCAGAAGACATTTGAAGAACAAGGGTTTACGGAAGTCAGAAAACAGATGCATAAACATTCTGTCCGCTTCTCTGGAACCAGATCTCTGTGCCGGCTAGAACATAGAGCTGCCTAACAGAATGAGTAGCATAACCAAATGTTATTATTCCAATATCTAACTCATTTAAGCTCTATATTAACAAAACAATGGTCTATTATGAGAACACGGTCTGAGACATTGTTGGAGAGGGTTGCACTTCTTCACAATTGAAACAGTCTGACTATTTCCGTAAAAAGTGGGGATGACCTCTGGCCAAAGTACAAGATGGGGAGTAACTTAATTTTCACATACAGTATATAAAATTAATATTACTCAACCAGTACTTCCTGGTGCCCTTTGATCCACTTTGTCAAATTCCTTTTTATATATATATATATCGTACTCAGCATGCAACCATTATTTTGAAATGAAGGGCAAATGTGAGTGGGAGAGAAAAGAAACACTATCCACCACATGTTCTGTATTGAGCAGGGGGAGAGTGAACTAGTGAGTAGGGAGGGAGAGTGAACTAGTGAGTAGGCAGGGAGAGTGAACTAGTGAGTAGGGAGGGAGAGAGAACTAGTGAGTAGGGAGGGAGAGTGAACTAGTGAGTAGGGAGAGAGCTGGAAAGAAAGGGAATAAGGAGAGGTAGGGAGGAGATGAGCAGTGGAGCCCAGATATTAAAGCAGACGGGGAGGCATGGTATCCAGTGGCTGGGCAACACTGCAGCCATTACAGCCTAATTGACTGTGAATAACAGACATGTCAGAGGGAAAATAATGCGTTATAAACCTAAGAAATCCAGGCTGATAAACAATATATATATTTCAAGAGCTCTTAAAGCCAATGATACACACCATGTTGAAAATGGCACAACAAAATGTTCACTGATGACAACAGCGCAATAACATAAATACACACAGGGGCCATCACACCCGGTCTACCAATGTACTGGGCCCATGAAACTGGCATCAAGATCCACAACATTCAACATCTCCACAAAACAAAACAAGATTATAGGTTTTCTTCCTGCTGGGTTGTATCACCCTCACAAACGGAGACAATGCTCATATTCTAGCCTGAATCTATTGCATTGCAGAACAAGTGTGTAATAAAAGTTACCATCTTACCAGAGAAACGACAACAGCATGTGGGTCCGTGACTCACAGAAACAGTCATGACACAGCTCTTACTTCATCACTTAATACAGCCTGCTCAATGAGAAACACTAAACCTGACCCACGCAGCTCTATGTCACCATGGAAAATGATCCTCCACACAAGGAACTAACTAGAGAACATTAATAGCAGACATTGTTGAAAGGAACGATCCAACAACCGGACATATCTTTAAAGACTCGTTTGTTTACGTGTCGTTTGTTTCCCTGTGATCCACGTGTTATAATCCGCAGCAATCAATCCGCAAGCTATGGTTATTATACACGAACGTTTAACGTTACCATCCAGCATGTCATAATATCAAATGAGAAAAGCACGTAGAAACGTAAATTGCACGAGCAGCCATGCAAACCCTAAATACAATGGTAAAGTACTGCACGTATACTTACAATAAAAGAAAATCCACAAAAAATTGTGAGGCGATGCAATTTTACCGTCGGTCTGTGGTTAATCTATTAGCGGATAAACTGGATAAACTGAGTCGCAGTTTATCCAGATGCGGAGCGGATTAGTAGATCATCATTGGGTCGGGGGCGACGAACCAGCACCGTAAAACAGAGTTCATCGAGTGACTGGAACAAGTGGACACGAGACCGTGGCATTGAAGCGTCTCCCGTAAAGTGCGCTCAGATGGCAGAGTGCTCGCGAGAAAATAAGGCGTCCCAGCTGTCAGGTCGCCTCCAGCCTCGCTCCAGTCGCTGCCAGCGTGCGGTGTGTCTGCCGCCAGAAGTGGGAATGCTCCTGAAACCTGAGAGCAAGAGAGTGTGCTCCAACTACGACTAGGCTCGACCACAACCAAAGTGACGATCGCTCTCTCTCTCTCTCTCTCTCTTTCAGCACATATCCCAAACAAAAGGAGTTGAGAGAGGCAGAGACAAAGAAGACATTTACTATCTGTTAGTTAGTGACCGAGGCAGTGGCGGGAATGGGAATTTGAAAGCAGCAGTCGAAGGACTCACCTTCCCAGTCCGCATAGAATAGATATGCGCTCTAAAGCACGTCCGTCGATCCCAAGCGGTGCCTCGTGGTCACCACAGAGTGAAGTGAATAGGTAGGACGAGAAGGGACGTAAAGAGGTGAACACAACGTTAATGTGTTGAAGTACCACATCACTGACTGCCTTGTAGACATTACTATGCTGACGGTTTGTTAACACGTCGAATTCCTTAACTACATACGATTTTCAGTTTCCAGAGCTTCGTTCACGTTTCTCCCTTGTGTTTGCTGGTACGGCTTACAATCAATCAGTACCCAACAGCTGTGCAGTACAGTAGCTGAATTAGCATTTCTTCAAGCTGCTTTTTCAAGTGCCACTCATTTAAATACATCCACAACAATCAACGATCAGCAGTTTCTCGTGGCATAATATTGAGCAGTAACGAGTACCAAGCGTGCAGTTCCTTACATTACACTTTCATTGTAAGCAATCCCGCATGTGTGACATGTTATGTGACAATATCATGTCGTAGGGGAATGTTTTTGTCTTCTAATTTCAATAAAAACTAAATAAAATCTCCTGGTTATGAGACAGCTCATATTTAAGTTAACATTTTGTCAGGTTGTTTGGAGTTGACATACTGATATGAAATAATAATACAGGGATTATCCTATTTCTGACAAGTTAAAGTTTTTATGTAAAGCAAGTAAACGGATTTAGATGATAATACCGAAGACCTTTAAAACAAATTGAAGAAAACATGTCTTATATTATATATTTAGTCCTTGACACAAACTATAAATGAACTACTTCATATGTTTGCATTTGAAAGGGATCACTTACTGCTCAATAGTCACTCTGATAAGATAACTGACCAACCAGTCACTTTAAAGAGAACCAGCCAGGAACTAGAGGAGGGGTTTGAAATGTATAGGAAGTCTAGGATTCACCAGGTCAATGAATAACCTGTACGCCTCCTTTAAACATGTTTGTATATTCAATGGCGCCTTTTTTGGCATGGAAAACATTTGTTTGCATTGCCAAAGGAGTGTGTAAAAATTATCAAAAGTTAAATAAACATTTAGAAATTGTAGTTAAACATTTAAAAGTTTTAAAGCATTAAGAAATGTTATGTTATTGTGCATTGTGGTGGTAAATGTACTATAGAGGAAGGAATCACCGAATAAATGTTGCTTAGAATGAAAAGATGCCACAACCCTTGCCACAAGGATTGCATAAGTAGTTCACCTAACAGATATGTATATGTGAATATTTTTGAAGAATACCTAACACAGCTTGTCTCTGTATTTTTCTCTCCCCTGACCTAACTCACTCACTCCTCCCTCTCTTACTCTCGAATAACAAGTAGTTTCAGCATGGGGCCTCTGGGCTATTGAAGACTACCGACGAGCCAGTAGCCCGGACAATGACCTCGACTGCCCATGACAATCCACTGCGGAGCAGACTGCACACAGCTCATCCACTCCTCTGAACCTGCTGGGTGCTGTCAATGCATCTTTAATGGGGCAGGAAGAAAGCTCATTGAGCAGTGAAAGGATGGCTTCTCTCTGGGAACACCATGCTGGCCGGCCGTTATGGAACACACTTAAGTGATGATAATGGTCCGGCATTTAATGGGGCAGAGAGGAGGCTCCCCGGGTCAGTTAATGAGCGAGTGCAAGTAGAGATTTCAGTGAAAGCACCATGCCGGTTAACATTTGTGGAACAGCCATTTTTGGTATGCCAGTCTCTACTAAAAGCACTGAAGAGAAATGTATTGGCCGATACCCATGGTGTAGGCTACGTAACATATAAGACATGACGGGGTGTGGTATATGCCGATATACCGCAGCTAAGAGTTGTTCTGTATCATGGATACATTGCTTAGCTGTGTGGTATATTGACAATATATCACAGCAATTCATGGTTCACGGCCTTCTAGGAACCAGGCCGAAAGGCAACACATCCAATTCTTCTGGAGCCCTTGGGCCAGGGGCTCTGCTGAACACTGGGGCACAACCAGCGCAACGAACACCTCCCCTCTGGAGCATGGTGGAGACTTACAGTGTAACAAGGAGCCAGAAGGGATGTGAAGATAAAGTAATACACCTGTTGAAAAAATGTAAGTAAGCTCTTTGAAACTAGCTATACACATTTTGAATGCTAAACTACTCGCGTGTGTGGGCTAACTTAAGGAGTACCAACTAAGAAACCATTTAGGTAAAAGCGGAGGTTTTGCTGTGATGTGATATCAAGCGACCTAAGACATGTAAAAAGTAGAGGGCGGTCCATTGAAAATGGAAAGCTTGTGGCCACTCATTCTGGAGGAGATATGAATCAAAAGTATCTCTGCTTGGTTGTAGCGCCCACACAAAGAACAGGGGGTCAAGAGAGGGGAAGTCGAAGTCTCGGCAAGCTGTTCGGCCATCTGTATAGAGGTTGTTGTTGTGTTTCGACTCAAGGGTAAATAAATGTTCATGGGCCCAGTCATGTCATAGGAAAATCACTCATGTGCTTTACTAATTGGTGAAAATGACATCAGCATCTTTAGCAACCACGGCAAAACAGCTCTGAACTGGAGTGTACTGTACAACGCTGCTGTTGAAATGCTTAAGTTAGTGTTTAAATGGAGGGCCAGTGAGGAGCACTGAGTGGTGAGCATCATCGTTTTGGCTTCTCGAACCCCTTTCTACGACCAAACATTACGCCAAAGCCACAGACATTAGTCTCCTCCGCAGTGAGTCTGGAGCTGACCATCTAACTCGATACGCTGAATTACGTATCTAACATTCTAATTGGTCACTGGGTTGGGCCAAAGCCAGTACAGTGGGTAAAGCAGCATTTCTAAGTTTGATTGGTTGGAGATGATTCGCAGATTCTTCTTGTACATTTTGAGAATGACCTTTTACGGTCTTCTCAAAATGTTGTAATCCGTTGCAATTTAATATGATTAGCAAACACAAACAAAATATTTAAAGTGTGTGTCTGTGTGTGTTACAGAGACCAGGTCCAGACTGACCAAGGTCAAGTCTTTGTTACTGCAAGAAGTGGGTCAGAAGATGCTCTCTTTCATTCTCCCTTAGTAGAGTCTAAAAAGAGAAACAGTATTTGTGGACTCTCAGTAATTAACTATTAATGAGGTGCATCTAAAGTCAGAGCCAAATCCTATTTGAAACAATGCGATCCTCAAACTATACATACGTTTTCTTCTGCTGTTGTTGTTTTTTACACTCAACAGATGTAGCCACTGCAGACAATGACTGCTACTATGGTCCACATCTCTGATGGTGAGATGGGGAGTGGAGTTGGAGACGAGGTGTGTTGTTGGGAACGAGGTGTGGAGTTGGGAATGAGGTGTGTTGTTAAGAATGAGGTGTGGGAATGAGGAAGGCCTACCAGAACATTAAACAGCATTGCAGAGGCCTGGGAGACACTGGATGCAGCATCAATAATGTTCTCAGCACAGGGAGGAATAGAGATGGGGGGTGGGAGTTTTCCCAGACCAAGGTCACTCAGACCCTCCTAGTATCTTCCTACCCCCATAGCACACACACCCCCTTCCCTCTGGTGTCTAGATTGCCTGCAGCAGTGTTTCTCTGTCCGGTATGTAGGCCATTAGGTTTTATGACCGCGTCTTTGTCTGGGAGGGAAACAGGTGGGAGGGTCAGCCGAATAGCACTGTGTTTACAGACAGATAAATCGGCCGAGAGGCCATAGATGATGCTATATTTCACCTGGCTTCATTCACAAAGGGCCGGACTCATTCTGAAGACTAATTTGCCATCTTATCCGTAGCTTTTCCACTTTTTAATGTTATGAAATCTAATGTTTGGAATTTGAACTGTAGCTTACCTGATATTCACTCATGCAAATTATATGAAGACCTACTAACGTGTAACATGAATAAATGTTGCAAGCGTCTGAAAACCAGAAGTCCTTAATCCCACAACATATGACAAAGGAAGTCAAGCCATTAAATGAAACCTGACGTTAACACATGTTATTGGGGAGCAGCCACTGTGTTCACAATAATGAAATCTAGGATCAACATATGAACTGCATCATGCATATCTGTTGTTGATTATGTAGAGAATAAGAATGCATTCCAAAAAACGACCCAAGATATTTTAACATAACTAAAGACACTTGAAATAACATCATAACTTCTAAAAACCCAATGTTTCACATTCATCATGTTAGTTGGTTTTTGTTGAGCTCAGCTAGTTCTCAGACAGAAAATGTAAAACATTAGTTATTAGTATTATTCATTATTACAAGCATGAGGTGAAATAATAGTATGTAGCTGTGCTGGCCTTTTAGACCGTACACTATGGTGCAAAATATAGTTTAAATAACGAATTAATCAATTGCTATGTTAAAACATTTAGCTCTATTGCATACATTTTCATGACGAAATCTGGGAATATTGAGTGTTTACTAAACCAATATGTCTACAATTTTCTCATTAGCCACAATTCTAGACTTGATTTTAGCAACAGTCCCTAAACAAGCTCTTAGTCTCATGTACACACACATTCATGCTCATCACTAGTTATTTTTTACTTTGACTGGACATGCTAGTAGCAGCTAATTCTGCATCAATTTCACCCAGCTCCCTAGCAAATATCTTTGTCAAAATGTAATTTATAAACATAGCATTAAGTATCTAGTGAATGCAATGCCTCCTGTCTACCTGAAACCCAGTTACCAGCTTTCTGCCTGCCCTTCAATTTGGTGCAAGCCTGTCCTATGATATATCGTTGTTCCCCTTATAAATAAACCTCCTGCACTCTGCACCTAGATCCAGCCATCCTTCTTTGTGGGCATTTGTTACAGCTTGATTAAGGATTATATTGTACTATAAGCATATACAGAGAGATCAATGTGAAGCATTCATGTACTTACAGGATTTCCATTTATTTTTGTCGTATTCAGTCAGAAAGCAGTCAAGTTATGTGCGCTTTGCCGCCTTCAGCGGTGTGTGTGCACGAGTAGCACGGCAACAACCAGTGATGTAGAATAGACACTGCTAGGCGACCGGACACAGGTAACCAGGCTACCCCAACAGCAGCCTCAGGCCATACATTATAGCTGCAAATGAGGTGCGTCCTCGAAGGCTGATCATTTTCACAGTCATTATTAACATACAGGTTTCTTTAGACTTAAGACGGGTCTCGGACACCCGCAGCCTCCCCCTCATTTGGAACCTGCCTGGACTAACCCTGATTACGGTGGAAAAGAAAAATACTCCCACGCAGGTCGTGCTCCCCATTCACGCTGTGTGTGTGTGTGTTTCACTGAGGAAGCCAGTTTGGTTGAAGCCTGGTGGAGACAGGAGGGCCAGGTCTACTCAGAGTAGCTTGGACATCATGGCCACTTTCAGGCAGAAAACCACAACAACACAGTTGAACACCGTTGAACAGTCCTGCGCTCTCTGCACCAGTTAATGGGCTGATTCAGCACTCCTCTCAATGAAGATGAATTACCTCAGAGAGTGTGAGAGGATTCAAAACCGGAGATCACACAGGCACAATCTACCCTTCCCTCTGACCCAAAAGGCCATGGCCTGTTGTGAATAACTACTGCAAGCAGTGGAGCACTTAAAACCCCAGACTTCACCTAAGCATGGCCTTGGTGAGCATGGTGCTGTGTGAAGGTGTGATTATGGTAAGTGTAGGAGGTTTAACTATGGTAACCTGTCACTCTCTGTGACCCAAACAAAACACTGTGTGCCACTATTGGAGATTCCTGGTGAATGTGCCTATATTCTAGTATCAAAAGACTAACAAATAACAAGCATCATCAGGAGAAATGAAAAAACATTGGTATCGGCCGATGTTGGTATATGAATATTGGTAACGCGCATGCATTTGCATCCCTAATAAATAGTATTTTGCCAATTTGATGGACAAAAATAAAGTTTACTGCTAAGAAATCTATAAACAACATAACTGGTTAATACAGGGGAAGAATAACATTAAATTCCCACACAGTCAACAAGAGAGAAGTTGACAGACACACACACACACACACACACAAACACACACAACCACTCACACACACACAGAGGACCAAGGCTTAAGGAAACCCTTTGGCCCAGTCTCAAGCTCTAGGATCTTTATGGCAGTCTCTTCCCTCTCTCCCTCACTCTTCACAACACTCTCTCCCTGACTCTTCACAACACTCTCTCTCACTCTTCACAACACTCTCTCCCTGACTCTTCACAACACTCTGCCTCACTCTTCACAACACTCTCTCCCTGACCCTTCACAACACTCTCTCCCTGACTCTTCACAACACTCTCTCCCTCACTCTTCACAACACTCTCTCCCTGACTCTCACTCTTCACAACACTATTCCATTTCTCCCCTCTTACCTTCCCTCTTCTAGTCTCTCCCCATCTCCTCTCTTTCCTACCTTCAGACTCTCTTGCATTACCTGTCAACCACTCACTCACCCACTCACCCACCCACTCACCCACTAGTTGGTGACTGATACATACACTTGACGTATCCCGGCAACAACAACAGTGTTGTAGAACATGATAGCCTTAGCTAAAATACAGCATGCATGGCGCATTAAACCATTCATAACAGCCAAGGTTCTCACAAAGACACATAAATTCCACCTTTCATTGATTTTTCATAAAGCATCTCCCAAAAAATACATGCTTCTGCCTTCTTCCCTTGATCCACCCCCCTGGTACATGCTCCTGCCTTCTTCCCTTGAACCACCCCTGGTACATGCTTCTTCCTTTCTGCCCTTGATCCACCCCTGGTACATGCTCCTGCCTTCTTCCCTTGATCCACCCCTGGTACATGCTCCTGCCTTCTTCCCTTGATCAACCCCCCTGGTACATGCTCCTGCCTTCTTCCCTTGAACCACCCCCCTGGTACATGCTCCTGCCTTCTTCCCTTGATCCACCCCCCTGGTACATGCTCCTGCCTTCTTCCCTTGATCCACCCCCC
>JACXGK010005453.1:0-18183 GCA_016801125.1 Novumbra hubbsi | reverse complement strand
CTGTTGTTTTTGGTTGCAAGTATTAACTAACTGCGTCTATGACATAAATACCAATATAGGAAACGGATGGGATGATAATATGAAATTCATCCTGCCAAAGCTGTATTTTTTAATTACTCACCAACACAATACAATGTTTAATGACCTGTAAAAAACAAGTGAAACGTGGTTTTAGCACAGGGTTAAAATGCTTCCAACTGTCCGTCCATTGCAAACTGCACTCTACACTGTCAGTCAGACTTACAGCAGCCGAATGCCAAATATATAAGTGCATATATATGTCTCCCTAAATCCCTTATGATAACTCTGAAATCAATTGGCACCCGACACTTTCTTAATCTGGATCACAATTCCTCAAACTTTTCCTAGAAAGTGACGTTGGATTAAGGAGGCAAGATTCAGACCATCAAGAGAAACAAGACATGGTTCACTAGCCATTTAGAGGTTTAAAAAAAAAAAAGAAGATGGAATCAATGAGGGAGCTGGAACAAAACGTCCCCCGGCTGCCTGTTACCTACTTTTTAATGCACATTTCTGACGCCCACTAAGTCTCCCTGGGCAGACAGGAAGCTGGTCTGAGCTGAACCCTGACAGCATCCCAAATGGCACCCTATACACTTGACAGTGCACTAATTATGATCAGAACCAATACAGGGAATAGGGCGCCATTTAGGATGCAGACCCGATCTGTCCCCGAATCACTGCGCCTCACTGGTCATAATAACAGCATTCTTTGGTTTGAACCAACAATGACTCACTGCACTAATTAGACTTGGAAAATCTGTAGTCAAAATCGGAGGCTGAGCTTTTTAATGCAACAGCACACATACTAATTGGTGGGTCTGTGCCTTGACACAATTACATCTCGGGGTCTAAGGAGAGTTTCTTTGACTTTGTGGCTTGTGTTTTGCCCTGACATGAACTGTGAAGTCGAGGAACCACATATTGTCAGGTGCAGGTTTTCTAAATCATATCCAGTCAATTGAATTTGCCAGAGGTGAATTGTAAATAAGTTCTCAAGCATCTCAAAAATGATCAAGGAGCAGATGATGCATCTGTGCGCAGTTTGCAGAGTATAGGAAAAGAGTCTGAATACTCAAGTACATGAGATGTTTACATTTTCAATAAATTGGTACACATTTCTAAGGGTGTTTTTGCTTTTTAATTATGGCGTATTGGGTTTAGGTTGATGTCCAACAAAATGTATGCAATAGGTCGTCTGAATATGTCACGCCTTTGTTGTCAGCTAATTGAAGGCCATGTTGACGTGCTCTTCAGCCCTTCGGTGAACTGGGACGAAAGGTTCCGGAAACATCAAGAAGTCACACTCCAATATCTGCTATGGTCCTGGACACAATGTACACCAACACGCTCTGTCAATGGGACTGCCTAGCAACCTCCCGGAAGTTCATAGTATTGACCGCCTGAAGTCACCTGTCTGCCACCCTCAGCGAGGCCAATCCCACTGCAGGAAACCGGAACACTGCCTCCAGGAGGGAGTATGTCTACAAAGTGCTCCAAAACCCTGCTGGCCGCATGGGTCACTCCAAGGCTCTGTTAATAGGGGATGTGCACGTTATGAATATTCCTCTAATAGAGAATAGCACTAAAAGCAAACTTGTTGAAATCTAATTTGGTTTTATGGGTTCTACCGAATTTAATCCGAACAAGGCATGAGTGGGTTTATTTGGCTGGCTGGAAGCAGGGGATTAGGCCCTAAGTACCTGCTCGGCTAATGAATGTTTAATGAGGGAGCCCGGACGATGCAGACACCTTTACTAATTTAGCAATTAAAGCCTCTGTTCCACGCCATTACCACTAAATGGGCACTCTGATGCAAATGTCAATACAATCTTCAGTCCCTCGTCAGAAATGTCTCCGTGGCCGAGATCCAAGTGAAGCCCCACAGAGCTTTGTGAACACGAGTGGGCCAAACGACGGCGGCTACGGAGACATTTAGGACACGCCGTGTTACTCTGTGGAAATAAGGTCTCGAGTGTCAGGAAATCACTCTGGGAGATGTTGACTGTTGACCTTTTCCCAGCCCCTCCCACTTAAACGACGTGCAGTCACGCTTTCCTACAGGGAGAATAGACAAGAAAAGACTGAGGCCTTGCGGTCTAAATGACTCATCGTAGCGGTGTGTGTGCAACCTTCAGGCTGCAGAAGACTCCCGCCGGACCAGTCATGAAGACCAACAGGGACACCACACACACACACACACACACACATCAGACTGACACGTAGGCAAGCACACACACACAGAAAAAATATGCGAACACACACACATACGCGCGCACAAACATATGAGCAAAAGGTCACGCCTTCCTCATTAGTCCCAGCCAGAGAAACAGGCAAACAGCACTGAGATGACCCTCAATCAGCTGATAGTGAGTGTCTGTTAATGGAGGAGTTATGGTCGGGGATTCAGGAAACGTGACAGAGGACTGCTGATGGGGTCATGTAACCTCTTTCATGTAACCAGGGAACACAAAGCACCGACCAACAGCTAAAAGTCATCAGGAGCTCGGTTATAACAGAGCAATGTGAGGCAACAGAAACAGCACCATCACCTTTCCCCAGAGAACAATGAACCTGTTGATTTAGACCTACAGTACCACAAAGGCCAGAAAGATAACATTCATAGTGTGTCCACCACCTGGTTGCTCACATAACAAACAACCTCATTCACCTCAGAAAAACATTCTTTGTTTGATTTTTTTCATTAGCAGCATTCTTGCCTCCTCGCTCTGAAAGATAAGAAACTCAGCAACCAAAACGAATGAGACAAAACAACCACAGTTTCTGGTAGCATTTGTTTCTGACAACATCGAGACCTGTGGTACCTCATCCAATTCTTATTCCATACTTGACCTGCTTAATATTATTAGCACCTCAAAGACAACTCCTAATAAAGTAACTGTGTTATGTATTTTTTTTATATATCAAAATACAAGATCAAAATGTTATGACACACTTTTCCACTGCTGTGGAAAGCTTCTGCTCTCTACAGAAGTAAGAGAGTGAGAAAAATCTAACGTCAAGCTGTGAATAAGCAAATCCCCTACTCCCTGGACTTGAGTAATGTGTGGAGGTATGACTTGAATGTAATGAAGGCTTGGTTATATAACCCTTTACATAGCATTCAGAACCTCACCATCATTACTCAGCTATATATTTAATAAACGCTAGGTTATATAACCCTTTACATAGCATTCAGAGCCTCACCATCACTACTCAGTTATACACTTAATAAATGCTAGGTTATATAACCCTTTACATAGCATTCAGAGCCTCACCATCACTACTCAGTTATACACTTAATAAATGCTAGGTTATATAACCCTTTACATAGCATTCAGAGCCTCACCATCACTACTCAGTTATACACTTAATAAATGCTAGGTTATATAACCCTTTACATAGCATTCAGAGCCTCACTAGACTGTGGCTGGTAAACACAAGTACTTTCCTCCAAGACATCATACCAGATAATCTGTTACATTACTATTTTGGTACAAACATTTAGGCGACGTACCCATAGAGATGCCTAGAGGCACCTCTGAGGCCAGGCCCTGACTGTGGCCCCCAGACACATAGAGATGCCTAGGGGTACCTCTGAGGCCAGGCCCTGACTGTGGCCCCCAGACACATAGAGATGCCTAGGGGCACCTCTGAGGCCAGGCCCTGACTGTGGCCCCCAGACACATAGAGATGCCTAGGGGCACCTCTGAGGCCAGGCCCTGACTGTGGCCCCCAGACACATAGAGATGCCTAGGGGCACCTCTGAGGCCAGGCCCTGACTGTGGCCCCCAGACACATAGAGATGCCTAGGGGCACCTCTGCGGCCCTGACTCTGACAATCGGAAACTCGCACTAACTAGCACATATAAGGTTGAGAGGGCACACAGGAGCAGCTGCTAGTACTGTTATCAGTACGATTAAGGCCGTGGCTTAGTAGCCATCACTACTAGCTAGTACCACTGGATCATTCCACCCAAATGCCCATCACTACTAGCTAGTACCACTGGATCATTCCACCCAAATGCCCATCACTACTAGCTAGTACCACTGGATCATTCTGCCCAAATGCCCATCACTACTAGCTAGTACCACTGGATCATTCTGCCCAAATGCCCATCACTACTAGATGGTACCACTGGATCATTCTGCCCAAATGCCCATCACTACTAGATGGTACCACTGGATCATTCTGCCCAAATGCCCATCACTACTAGCTAGTACCACTGGATCATTCTGCCCAAATGCCCATCACTACTAGCTAGTACCACTGGATCATTCTGCCCAAATGCCCATCACTACTAGCTAGTACCACTGGATCATTCCGCCCAAACTCCTGGGGAAGAGTTTTTGAGAGCCCATTGGCCAACTTCATTGTCTTTAGATGAGGTGCGTTTGAGCTCCCCTTTCAGCTGGGGAGATGTGTCATAAAAACGTTTGACAAATTAGTAATGGTGTAATGTTTGTCTTTAGAAAGCCAGCTTTGATGCTTTGTAATTTTTCTCTTTTGGTGCCGCAGAAGTCTAAAGCATTAGATGACAATGGCTGCTGTAGTGGCTCGCGAGCTCCAACTCCCGACAGTCTTAGCGTGGTTCTGCAGCCCGGTGAGTAGCCTCCGTCAGCACCACAGAGCCAGGCTGAGAAACTAGATCCAGCATGATGTGGCCTAGTTCGGATAGACCAATGAGGACACGGAACTGTGTATGTCCTGAGTGGTGTGACAATCCTGACCCCAATTCAATCTCAGATCATCAGCTTGCGGTCGTAAACCAATGTCCATCCCCAGGCAACTGGCATTATTGATCTACCTCTGTCACAGCCATGTCCAGCCATGATCGGCATCAGATCAACCCAACCAGGGGAAAGAGCTTTCTCGAACAGAGCCCTAGATGGATAGACAGGGAAGACCTTGGTTTTGTGGATAGAAATCTTCACACTAATAAAATAAAAAAATGCTGAAAGTTCGTGTTTAATTTTTTCCTATTAGGATAGAGACGCGTGGTATAATTTGGCCAATCAGCACAGCCATCCGGGAGGCAGTCATTGTTGTCGTTTGAGCATTATTATGAGGACATCGCTATCTCTGCGAATCACTTGAAAAGTAGATTGTGGACGTCTTCAAGATTGTTCGCATCAGAGATGCCTTATTGCAATTATAAACCAGTCGGTAAATCGGCGTTCAGGATTTTAGAAACCTGATTTATAATGCGCTCTAACCCACAGCACCACTTCATTATGAGTCAGCCTTCTACTGACAGTGCTGTGGGCCCCTGGGGCGGACGGACACTCAGGCAGACATGGACACAGACAGAGACACAGAGGCACTTCCTGTCAAGCTCTCAGTCACACTGACTACCAGCACTGTTCTCTCTGTGACCCTAATAGGCCACGGCAAGGACATTTTTAAGAAGAGCTGCCCTTATTTCTGATTCCTATTGTGAGGAAAAACAGAGCAGGGCCTGATTGAGACCGGAGCGCTGCCTGCCATGCCATGCAGATGAAGGGCACCTTGTAAACACTGCTGGAACTGTCAGTATTCCAGATCACATTTGAAAACAAATCCAACTGATTAGAGCATTAAGGATTGCAGTGTGAACAAAGCTTAAGTCACAACAACCCAACCCAGAAACCACAAACCGCCGTGGTTTAATTAAGCCAAGACACTACAAGAGAGTTTGCCAGAAACAACTGCAACAAATACAACTGATTAGTTTCTGAGGTCAGATGCATTACTGGTCACACATCCATAACACAAAGCCCCAGTGTCCTATATCCAGATCCAACGTTGATAAAATGACATCCTACGGTCGTCACTGGAATGAGGCCAATCAATGTATGTAGCCTAACGAGTGGGGGAGGGAATGAGGGAGAAAGAGCTAGAGAGACAGATAGAGAAAAAGAGCAAGAGCAAATCAGTAAGCCGTGTTGGGCGGGGTTCAGCCTCTACTTCTAGCCTTAATGCACCATAGTCATGTTGAGACACAGACACACCCATCTGCAGCATGGAGAGTTTGTCCTGTCCATTGGGGCCACTATGTGGCCAAGTTGAGTTTTCTTTACAAATTTGCTCAAATCACAATCTTGAACATGTGTGCCAAATGTAATCACATGGTGTGACATGTATGTGTAGATATTGTCATGAAGCCATTAAGGGGCCCCTGTAATGTAGTGTGTTGGTAATTGGATTAGCCATCCTCCTAAATACAGTGGATGTCTGTGTTAGTAAGTCACATGGCCCCACTGGAAGGCAAGATACTCAGCTTTCAGATAGTGGGCACTTACTTTTGTAAAGGTTTTAAACAAACCTGTAAATGCATCAACACTGTGATGCAGATGTTTGTCTATAGGTATATACAGTGGGGAGAACAAGTATTTGATACACTGCCGATTTTGCATTTTATTAAAAATCATACAATGTGATTTTCTGGATTTTTTAGACTCTGTCTCTCACAGTTGAAGTGTACCTATGATAAAAATTACAGACCTCTACATGCTTTGTAAGTAGAAAATCCGGCAAAATCGGCAGGCAATGTGCTAGGTCCCAAGCCTGCCACCAGAGAGGAAATCTGTCAATGGAAAAAAAAATGCAAAGGTTCAAGGGGAAAAAGAATCAACCTGGCCAAGCTGGGAAACCGAACAAAATGCTGTTGGCTCACAAACTGCTACTGCTGTCCTTCCAGGAGACAACCAATTATCAGAAGATCCTCACTCCTTACTCCAGCCAATCGCTATGCCACAGAATATTGATTATTTTCTGTAAAAACTCTACACGATATACTGTATAGAAGATATATTTATGTAAAGCAAAAAATATATTACTATTAGAATTGGTTCCAGAAATCGATGATTCAATTAAAAGTCAGAATACAAGTGGGCAAAATTTTCATTAGCTTTGGTATTCTGGTTGGTTGGAGCTGATCCACTTACCTATGACTTTATTATGAACAAACCTCTCCATTGAATGTCACCACAAAAAACACTTTCAGATTGCAGTATGCAGTGAACATAGAGCAGAGAAATGTCAGTCGTTGGGCAATGTGACAACCTGGATAGATGCGCTGTAACTCCCCTGAGAGGTTGAAGCGGAGTGTAGCAGCGTAAGTCAGAGGGAGAGAAGAAAATATTAGTGTGTCTAATATTGTACAACTAGTTATGCAACAATGCCACCCTCTGGACAACTTGTACATGCACACCACTGTCTTACATGGTGCTGACAATGTTACTTTGCTGCCCTCTACTTGGCACGAACGATTTTTCAGTCCATTTTTTTGAATTCAATGTTTTTTTTAAACCTCAAGAAATATACCTGTAGGATTTATTTGATAGAAGAGACCATTTATTGAGTCCTACTTTAGTATCGGTTTTTATAACGGTGTATCAACATTATACGGGTCGCATTGCCTTGCCATCAGAAGAGCAAACGAAACATTTTATTTTTCAAACATGTGGTAAAATATCGTTGTTTATTCAGTTTTTCACAGTAATTCCTTTAATTAAGGGTGAATTGGAACACACAAACACCTACACTTCTCCACTTCAATGATCAGCCGTTCGCAGTCCATCATCCAACTTTTACCCTGTGTCACCTGACGGTTGGCATCTTCCGTAAAAAAACATCAGTCCAAAAGACAAGAAGACAAGAATCCCATAGAGCTGAAACAAACATATGGTGCAAATCGGTTTTCTCCAATTCCTCCCACATAATGGGCCAATATAAGTTACCATCACCCTCGAAGATTGAACCTCAGCATTTCGTGTAGTTCGGACGTGACGCAATGGAAGTAAAGTAGCCCCCCCCCCCCCCCAATCGTTTGGTAACGACACCCCAAAGTCGACACCCCAAAGTCTGTTCAGGACATGTGGCGTGGCACTGGTGCTCTCTTCATGTCACGGTCCGCCAAATTGCACTTTGCCTTGTTTCTAGCCAGTGCCAACTACCTCCGAAACGTATCTTCTACCAAGTATTTTTCATGAAACTAGCATCTCCCCATCATAGCTCATCCCTATTAAGAAACTACCGACGACGATGAAAACACGACACGCAGCCAGACGTCAACAACTGTAGCTAGCCAACGTAATGTAAAACATATATTAATGGAAAGGCTCTCGTTGTTATCGAACAAATACGCGCTAATTAGACACTTTACCTGCCGTGCAACTGTGTGTGACATCAGCCTTACACGCACCGCCTGCAAATGTAATACCTACAGCAACTGTATTACCTTAATTTCCCTGATTTTATATTAAGGATTTTTAATGAGCCATGGGAACCCTGTTATTACACTGGGGCTCAGGCCAGGCAAGAAGCCTTATGCGGCACATTCATAACTCATTAGGATGGAAGCCTACTTGAGCTGGAGTGTTCTTACATTAACATGTTTAAAAAAAAATTACATTGTAGTCCTTTAGTACACACTCAGCTAAAACAACTTACCTAATGTTTGTGCATGCCTTAATTAACAGGATTAAAATATCCTCAACCTAACAAAGTATTCCGGACCATGGCCCATAGGCCCCAGTCATATAAAAGCAATTTCAAGTCTAAATATGTTCTTTTATAAATCGGTTTCACTAAGTAATGGCAGAAAAGTATTTATGAAAAGGCAAGCTAGTCATCCGAGGGCAGCAGCTGGAGTGCTGTGAAAAACATCCTTGCTTCTGGGACAGCAGGCGTGCACACACACACAAAGTAGATCAGTGCCTCCTTTGCTCTGCTCTCCGCTCAGTGCTCATGCATTATGAGGAGAGATGTGGATCATCACACTAATTACTGACAGACCTCAGCGGTGTAGAGGATAGAAGGCAATGCTGCACCCATATGTAAGATGCAGAGAGGGAGAGTGACAGCCCTCATCTACAAAGAGAAAAACCTAAAGACGAGAACTCTGGTCTTTTTCCCAAATCCAAACAGGCCCTAAAGATTACCACAGATTAATTCAACCCAATCATGAGAACACAAAAACACACACTGAAAACAAACAAAAACAATGCAAATTGGAATGCTAGCTTGCACTAATCAAGAAGTACTCAGTGACCGAATCCCATGCTAACTGTAGGAAAAGCACATATTTCCTTAAGGTCATACAGACTCTTGAGGAATTTCCACAAGTTCTGATGTCTCTTACAGCACCAACATTTGTGACTAGTCGCCATGGGGAAAAGGACCACCAATGAACCACACTTCAACATAACCATTATTCATCTCATTATTCATCTCTGTTTCACTAGCTTTAACCATGTAAACATTGATTCCCAGACCAGTAAAACGGGTTAGAAATGATGCTGAACTGAGAGAGAGTGCATGTGGTCCAAAGGCAGCTCTAGCAAGACAACAAGGAGAGAACGGCACCACTCATGTTCCCTGCTGTGACAGGGACTAAGTGACCGTATGATCAAGGTCATCAGAGGATTTCTGTTACTCATGAGCATGTCTATTATTGCTTTCTCTCTAGTTCAAACGATATTGGCAAAACCATATGCATCCCGATTCAGAAAGGACTTATATCGAAGACAGTTCTAATAAATCCATCACAGAGTATGACTGGAAAGAATATTTGGGGAAAAACCAGATCAAAGAATGCATTTAAACTGCCCCAAATACCTTTAATCAGGTAAAACCGTAATCACCATAATCATTTGAGATCAAAGTCGCTTTCGTGTCTCTTTTGCACATGTGATGCTGGATGTATTGATTATAACATATGCAGAATAAAAAGTTGTAAGTAGCTAAAATGCCCTCAGGCATGAAATAGAGATAAATGTCCTTTTGGATTATAGACAACGAACTGCTCATCAGAATGGTCAGCATTAGCACCCAAACCTTTCAAACATCTCAACACTAATGGGACCATGACAAGATCGCTAAAGTCGTTTTAAATTGACTGGATTTTTTCCACAATGTGCAGTCACAGACTAGTGTGCGTACCAGTGTTAGGCCAACCAATGTTGGGCCTACCGGTAGTGGGCCTTCCGCTAGTGGGCCTTCCGCTAGTGGGCCTTCCGCTAGTGGGCCTACCAGACAGATTTTGTCAGCAGAATGTTGTGTTATATCGTTGTGTTAACTTCAGCGCAAACAGTTCAATAATATTGCTTCTTTAAATAGGAGCCAAATCAATTGGAGAATTAATTAAGTGCTCCTCCTGATAGAAAAGAGACATGTGTGTGTGTTTCCTCCTTAATTGCTTTGCCCTATACCAAGAAATGCTAGATTGTTCTTCCCCAAAACAATTGGAAAAAACAACACCGCCACTCTAACCAATTTTAAGATCTACCCATTTGCACAAAAGACAAGCTCTCTCATGAAGTCAGCTTTCATTTAACAATGTTGTGGCCAAAACCTCTTGACCCAGCTATGAGTGTTCATGCCTGCGGCAAACAGTCAACCAATTCAGTGATCTAGCACACACACAAACCCCCACACCACACCACACACACTCACAAACCCTCTCCATATCCTTTCTGACTGATTCTTCTCTAATTTTAAGATATTGCTAGTGTCCTTTTCACTACTGGTAGCATAAGGTGGTACCTGCAGCCCATACAGGTTGTCCAGCTCCTCCAGAACGGCACATCCATATGTACAGTCTTAAGAGCATGGAGGAAACACCAGGAAACAGGCTTCACATGAATATTAGGTATCACAGGTGAACAGAAGTCGGCACATTACAGCACCATTACAAAAATTGTTGTTCTTATTGTTCCAAAAACATTTACTAATGGTTTGTAACTGCGCTTTTTTATAGTTACTATTTGTATTGTATGTAAGCATTGTATTCTGAATAAATGTATCATCACCCCAAAAAGCTTTTTGTAAAGCAAAATATGTGGAAACATCCTTGACAACACTCGTGTGCCACTTGCATCCATAAGTTAAAATGTTCTGATTACATTTAGAGAGGTGTGAGGAAGCCTTGAGTACCCTCTGTGACTTATTTCTTGCATATAACTGTGTGCTTTAGAAGAAAACAAGTAACGTATGAAGATTCAAGCATTTACAGGAGAATTCTGAACCTTCAGAATCTCTGGCACTCCAGGGGGGGACAGAGTTCTGGAGTTCCATGGCAAGTTAGTGAGTCAAGTAAAAATCATTAGGCTTTCTTGGTTTCTAGGTTTAAGAGCGCTGCTTGTTTTGTGAATATTGGGGTATCTACACGGTGTCAAATAACTCCACGTCTTGTAGAAATAATAATATAGGCACATTGGAGAAATGTTTTTATTAGATCAATCGATTGATTGCTCTTTTACAATGTAGACCGCCAATTTAGGAAAAGCATTAAAATCTGCAATTCATTTTCATCCTGACGGCAACTTCTTGCAAGTATATCGATAAACTTTATGAAACGGTTAATGATAACCACTGTTTATTTGAGCATTCCAATTCCATCAACAATAAAACAGCCGAAACACGGCAAGCATTTTATAGGACAAGTAAAAACCAACCCAACACAGGGAAAGCTACTACAATTTCCAAAGAACAGTTGCTAGTTGAACATTGGCATCGTGATGATACGTAATACATTTTTAGTAGTGGAGTCATGCAAATAATAAATACTTGTTAAGTGTTAAGGAGTGGAGAGTGTGTCACACAAACATAGACACAAACACAAAGTATAACTTCCTGTGAATAGATTAAGGCTGTCAGTGAATGAGTCAATGAATGACTAATGACACTGCCTTCAGTAAAACCTTCATTAATAAACAACGGAAACAAATGTTGCAACTCCTCACAGATTTAAAAGCTTAGGAAGTCTTTCAGTCAGCTTGCTACACACTATTATGTGGCAACTGTCCACACTAATGGCCAATTTAAAATATTAATAGGTCTATAGGCCAGTATCATAATAACATACCATAAACAAATATGCTTTTTTATTGAATGCAGTCTCTGCAAACTCAACAGGCTGAGTGAATTCACCAACCGGCAGAGAGGTCAGCAAAGCACATTGCCTTAAGACCAACCCATGTTCTTGCCATTCAGAAGAGTACTGAACCAGGAACAAATCGTCAATGACGTGACATACGTCCAACAACAGAATTGTCATCACCGCCAGGTTAACACCAGGTGTTGTGCATTAAGGCGCCATGATGGAGTGCCTGCGATTCAGTCTTTTTCCTTCATCTCTTCATTCCCGAGGGTTTTTAGAACTCCACAACTTGGAGAGACTGGAAGTGGAAGAATAATCATGATGCTAATAGCATTCACTTGCCCTGTGGGTCGGCTACTGCACTAATGTCTCTGCCCTAGTAGGCCACCGCCTCCACACTGTTGTGGTGAATCTGCCCGTTAGGAGTGCGGCTGGGGCACGTCGTGTCTGCGGCGATTCCCTCTGTAGTGCTGAAATAGCATTTGGTGAGTTATTGAATAGGCTCCTGCTGCTATCACACTGTACATCCTGTCAGTTACCACAAACCTAGGTTGGCTGGGACTCACCCAGGCCAATTAAACAGCCTACTGAGCTTCACAAAGCTGGATTGTATGACCAGGCTGACATTCAGAAACAACTTGTATGCAAGACTAACGCACAAAGCCACATCAACTTGGTGTGGCAGCTCAAACATTCAAACAATCCACCCCTGAGTAATGGAATAGAGTAATATGGTCTGATGTGTCATCTTTCACCCCACTTTATCCAGACGGGCTCACGTGTGTAGAAAGACAAAGGAGGCCTTCAGCCCACAATGTCTGCTGGCAGCTGTTCAACATAGTGGGGGATTCGTAAAGGTATGGGCAGCCTTGTCGTGGAACTGAGTCTAATGATTGCTCTGCATGGTCCCATTAAAACCAAGGAGTTTGAGGTCATTATACCTTATGGTGCAAACACAGTCTCCTCATTAAGTTCCAATACTTCAGAATGCTAATGCCCCAATACACACTTCAAGAGGATTTTATGAACACCAGAATGACATCAAATGCTGTCCATGGCCTCCCTAATCACCAGATCCGAATGTCATTGAACTTTTAGTGAACTTTGTTCACCAAATTCTTACAATCAAGCAATTTAATACTGATCAACAGCTACAGTTTGGGCGCAAGCACTTGCCCAAGAAGTTAGAGTGTAAGCAAAGTTTTCACAAACAGGACATTGGGAGTTGCACATCTAGTTTTATCAAATAAGGGTAATAGGTATAAACATTTATAAACAAGTTTCAGTTGAGATCTGGAAAAAAAAGAGAAAATCTGAAATTTGAAAGGTTGCTTTGACAAACTATAATGCCGCTATATATAAAATGAATAGGACATCTCCAGCCTAGAGTGCCAGAGTAGCCCAGGAGTCAGGCTGTCTTTGGAGGGTTCCTTGCGAGCCTCTGCCTGCTCTCGCCATCTGAACTCAACCAAGCATGTGGTGGGAATCTGGGCAAGGCTGGGCCTCCCATCTGACTGACTCTCCATCTGGGCTGGACACGCGTCTAAGTAGATCTCATTGACAGAGCCCCATCAGCCTGTAGATCAGTCTTTGCTCATTCATCGGGGTCCTGAGCAGGGCAGGTGCCCTGTGGCCACCAACTGGCACACCGGTCCAAGTTACCGCCTCGCGCGTACATCACTGACACAAGTCAGCTTCCCTCGTACAGACAAAACAACTCCAGGGAGGCGGAGAAGAAGGTACAGGGAAGGTAGAGGGCAGCAGTCAGACACCACTCCAGTTCACCCAAAAACATTATCTATTAACGATAGCATGTATTCATACCGAACCACAGTACAGACAGCTTGGTTAGGTCGGCCTAACCAACCGTTTTAGATCCTAAACCAATGTAGTTGGTTTTTATGTTCAGGCGCGACGGTTGATGGTTATATAGTGGCTGAGAAAAAAAAGAAGAGAATTACAGTGCATTGAACGTTTGCCCTTTTTAAGATATTGGATAGCAGCTACTGTATACGTTTTATTTATGTCAAAGCAGGTTACTTTTCATTTTGTTTATTTTCCACAAACATGGGGAGGACCCATATAAACCTGCATTTGTCTGTTTAATTGGCCTCAATATTTTTTTTCTCCTAAGAGAATTTAGTATTGATATAACATAAATAAATTGTCAAGAATTGTCTTTATTCTATGATGTCATAAATGCAACAAACTATAGTTTTTGAATATATAGTATAACTATACATTCAAAAACTATATAAGCTGTGACATCAAATAGCTTTTGCGGCTCCAGACTAATTGTATTTGGTGGCAAATAGGGGAAAATTGCTCTTAGGATAGTAAAGGTTGCTGACCCCTGATCTAGAACATCAGCAATAGAACACCTAACCAATAGGAATGACTGTGTGCGACCCAACCTAATTAATTCAGCCGAATGTAACATACTGTCACTAGTTTGGAAGCCTATGTCTCATTCGACTCCAGCAGTGGTGAGCAACCTAAAGCCAGTCTGCACAGGATTTACACTGCTGCTTCTGGCTGTGTCTGTTGATAAGAGATGGGCGGAATATCCCAAGTACAAATACGTCAAGATTGTATTTAAACTAATAGAGTATTTTGTCATTTCTATTTGATTGGTTTAAACTAACATCTGATGAATTTTGTAACTTAAATGTACCAGAAACATTTTAGAGGTTAGAATACTTTTCTAATCCAAAATTCTACATTTCTTATAAATCTGTATGAGAAAGAGATCTTGTTACTGTACTTTGTGCAAATCTCTGTTCTGGTCTATACAACCTAAGGAACATGTTATGGCCTTAGCCTATAATTAGAATAATGACCATACATGCCCCTATATACATCTCCATCTCCACCCACCTGTAAGTAGAATAATGACCATACATTCCCCTACATACATCTCCATCTCCATCCACCCACGTATAAGTAGAATAATGACCATACATGCTCCTACATACATCTCCATCTCCACCCACCCACCTATAAGTAGAATAATGACCATACATTCCCCTACATACATCTCCATCTCCATCCACCCACCTATAAGTAGAATAATGACCATACATGCTCCTACATACATCTCCATCTCCACCCACCCACCTATAAGTAGAATAATGACCATACATTCCCCTACATACATCTCCATCTCCATCTCCATCCACCCACCTATAAGTAGAATAATGACCATACATGCTCCTACATACATCTCCATCTCCACCCACCCACAAGTAGAATAATGACAATACATGCCTCTACATACATCTCCATCTCCATCCACCCACCTGCAATAATAAGCAGGTGCAGCAGGGAACATCCTCCAAGCGAAAAGCACTTAAGTGATTTTAAAACCTTTCCTGTGGGACCCACGCACATATCAACATTTTGTTGTAGCATTGAACTAGCTCACCGTATTCACCTATTCACATCTGAGGACCACTACCTTATATGTTGTTTGAGAAGCGGGGTATCCCAGCAACGCACTATAAACCATGTAGTATGCAGGCTGGCCAGAGGTTGTGATGCTACAGAAAAAGCAGGGAATGGCTGAGGTTATTACAGGAGTACAAGAAGAGGCTAATTCAAAACATGCAATGGCTGAGGTTATTCCAGGAGTACTACTAGAGCCAAAATAAAAACATGGATTGGCTGAGATTATTCCAGTAGTACTATTAGAGGTTAAATCAAAACATGAAATGGCTGAGGTTAATCCAGGGGGATGTACTACGAAGTGTGGTAACTGGCATATCCAGGACTTTTCAGGAGTAACTTTGTGTCATCGGGTGTATCTTCCAAACAAACCAATAATACAAAAGGAGGATAAGTTTAACCCTATCGCAGGAAATTTGCAATATAAAAATTCTTGGGTCTATTTTTTAAATGTATCTGCTGGGCCAAAATTATTGTTTTTTTCATTAGAATCCCAAGGGCGATTGGTGCGATTGACTGAATGCAAATTCTCTTCAGTGCGCTCCTGGGAGAACATGAGGGGGATTATGGGAATAGGAAGTAATTTCACAGCCTCAATGTTCAGGTATTTGTTCATATCGTAATGAAAGACACTTTAGGTGGTGGTAGTATGTTAGAATTGCCTGGACATATGACATATGAGTAAATCTGCATGAAGGGGGGACATTGAGCGCCAACTGGGTCAGAACTGACTGCCTCCTGGGTCAGAACTGACTGCCTCCTGGGTCAGAACTGACTGCCTCCTGGACCCGCTCCATGATTAGCCATCTTCTATGGTTCACCAGGACAAACTCCTCAATCTGTAAATATGTATCAGGAGGTGGCCCTCCTCCAGTTTTCACTATAACTGCCTTTTTTCTATTTGCAGTGAACACATGAATATGCTATTATCAATGTAGGCTACACACCACATCTGTATTATTTCTACTAATTGAATTATCCTAATTATTTTCACATAGTAAGACAGACTATTTTTATTTAAAAAAACGAAATAGAAAACATTCTTATGAATTTAAGCCTCCCTCGCTTTGTTGGCCACCACAACCATTAACCTTTCTAAAACTCCTCATATCCTGACATTATAGAAGAGCATTCTTCCTGGGGGGAAATGCAGAGAACGAGCCATTATGCAAAAACTCAGCTGTGCCAAACGCGGCCCTTTCTACCGAACGGGGCCCTTTCTACCAAAACGCTGTATTTTCTACCGAACAGGGCCCTTGCTATCGAACGCGCACAAACTCCAATTAGGTTAACATCAAATAAACTAATTGACATCGTAATCACAGCTGTAGTTATATTTAACACCAGTTTAGGCTATCAGAGTTTGTTAACCCTGACTTTCCTTGATAACCCCAAGTTAAATCTGAGGGTAAACTCCCTTCAAAGTACAGCCTTTGGGAATACTTGAAGAGGCAAAATCAAAACATAGAAAGGCGGGGGCTATTCAACAAAAGGATTGGTAAACATGGAGTTATCCGACACTTGAAGATAAAAGCAAATCAGGAACAAGCTGAACTGAATTTGTAACAATTAGTCTGAGGAAACAGTACTCTATTCCAACCCTCCCTGGGCGTTTAAACACTGATCTCCAACAACCGAGAGATCCCAGCTGCAGAGCATTTGAGCCGAGCAATGGAACCCAACAGCCCCCTAATAATGAGAGACCTTCTGGAGAACAACTGGACCGAGTGGCACAGTAGTCTGTTTGTTTACTAGACTGTGAGTGTGTGCATGTGTGTGTATGTCAGTGTGTTCGTTTGTGGGAGTCAGTGTGTGTGTTTGGGTCTGTCAGTGTGTATGTCTGTCAGAGTGTGTGTCTGTCAGAGTGTGTGTGTGTGTGTGTGTATGTCAGAGTGTTTGTGTGCATATTTCTCACACTATTGGTCTTTGAGCCAGTTATGCCCATTACCATTACACACACACACACTCACATACACCCACACACACACACACATTAACACAAATACATACTCACATACACATCCACATACACACAGCCTAAATGCTAAAATACAGCTCAGAGGTAGAACAGTGAAATAAATCCAAGTCTGTCAGGCGGGGGATTGGGTAGGAGGAGGAGATTCAGACTGTTCCGACTCAGAGAAGAGAAAGGAGTTCAGATTATAGGGGGGAAACAGGAAATTAGGCAGCAGGCAGGGCTGAGACTCAGGGAAAGCAAATGAGCTAACAAGCGATCACAGCCTTGTCGAAAGATTGAGCAGAATGTGTTACTGCGAGGACTGATAGTAGTTCTGTTCTAAGCAGCGTGTCTGGCCCTTCCTGGCTCCAGAAGCCTCCATTTACCCAAGGTGCCCACGGAAATTACCCCAAACCTCACCACTTATGTAATATTTCGGTATCTACACCGGAGGAAAGTGTGCATACCGCCACACAAACCATGAACGATACTAGGGTCTGCACTGGTCCCATGACATCAGGTTAAACTGAATGTGCAGGTCACACGATATGGCGGTAATCAGCCTTCAACAAGAACCTGACCAGCCAATAATAATATTATTGTTGGCTAACAAGCAGCAAGTAACCTGCTTAGGCTTTTTGGGGGGGGGGGTCTGTATATTATCTGCTGCAGCACAAATTGTAAAAGAAGTGCTGCAAAGTGGTAAGACCAACACCACACATGTATGAACAATCACTGTCAGGTCATGGTCACATGTTGACAGTGGTAAGACCAACACCACACATGTATGAACAATCACTGTCAGGTCATGGTCACATGTTGACAGTGGTAAGACCAACACCACACATGTATGAACAATCACTGTCAGGTCATGGTCACATGTTGACAGTGGTAAGA
>JACXGK010005452.1:6877-33214 GCA_016801125.1 Novumbra hubbsi | reverse complement strand
AAGGGAACAAGTAGCTCACACAAGTCAACACAAGAAGGAAAACTCCACAATGAAGGTGTTGTCCTCCTGGCGCGCGTCTTCCTTCCTCCTTGTGTGACAAGAGTGAAAAACTGCAGCCTCTAAGGGTACAAGTAGCTCACACAAGTCCACACAAGAAGGAAAACTCCACAATGAAGGTCTTGTCCTCCTTGCGCGCGTCCTCCTTCCTCCTCGTGTGACAGGAGTGAAAAACTGTTTGCCTCTGAGGTTACAAGTAGCTCTCCCAAGTCAACATAAGAAGGGAAACTCCACAATCAAGGTTCTGTCCTCCTTGTGCGCATCCTCCTTTCTCCTTGTGTGACACGAGTGAAAATTTGTTCATGAAGATCTCCTCTTCTATGTGTGTGACCTCTTCCTTATCTGTAGCCTCTATGGCAGGGGTGGGCAAATATTTTGGCTCGGGGCCACATCAGGATTTTGAAATGAAATGGAGGGCCACATTTGTTTTTGTTATTTGTTAATCATAATTGATTTGGAGGCCAGAAAAGGACAAATGTTAACATACATTACATATGTACAGTAGATCCCTTATAATGTGTAAATAGTTTAAATTCTGACTGAGATGCATAAGAATGGGCTGGTGAGTTGTTGTTTAATTCCTCTCAAAACAATTTTATTACATTCCACGGGCCGGATGGGACAGCCTCGCGGGCCGCATTTGGCCCTCGGGCCGTAGTTTGCCCACACCTGCTCTATGGGTACAAGTAGCTTACTAACAGTCAACACAAGAACCTCCAGGAGGATGGTCTTCTTTGCCCGAATCCCCCTTCATCCTTGAGTGAACTACTCATCAACATAAGGAAGGAATATTCCCAGACGATGTTTCCTATTGTGCCCCCCACAGCCCTATACTTCGTGACAACACCCTCTCTGTTTCTTATTGGTTAAACATAGAGTTGATATACATGCAAGTTTGAAGTACAATATTACTGCAGAAGACGGCGCTACTGAGACAGGCAAGTTTGTGTAAGAGTGGGTATTATATTGAAAGCATACAAACATTACAGAGAGCTTCATAAATGACAGCAGTAGACGGCGCTACTGACGCAGTACAGTATTAGACAATGGTATCCCAAGCCACAGAACACAACAAGCAAACTTGTCGTAACTTTGTGTAAAAAGACTGCTCACATAATAAACACTATTACTAGCTCTACTGAGACCACATGCAGTGCAGTTTAAAAGTGACAGAAAATAAAAACAGTTTAGCCTACCTGTATTTGCTCCTTGTGTAGCAGTCTGGGAAACAGCCTCCGGTGACTGCCGAAGTATGTGTTCAAATCCTGCCCATGGCTATTTCAGCACAATCTCTTCTATATTTGCCACTGCTAATTACTAATTTTTCAACTGTCCTCTAAGTCCACTTTTCCTCCTGGGGCCACTGCTATTTTAACACACTCTACTCTAGAGAGCACTGCTATTTCAACACCCTATCCTGTAGGGACCACTGCTATTTTAACACACTCTACTCTAGAGAGCACTGCTATTTCAACACCCTATCCTGTAGGGACCACTGCTATTTTGACACACTCTACTCTAGAGAGCACTGCTATTTCAATACACTCTTCCTCTTTGGAACATATTTTAACACACTTCTCTAAGGACCACTGCTTTATTATTGTCTAATAAACATTCAGTTTGAAATAGACAACAGAGGGAGTGTTTTCAGTGCACATTGTGCTAAATAAACATTTAAGAAAAGGGTGTCCTACCAGACATCCCACATGAGTGGATAGGCTGCGTAGACAGGCTGAGGGAAGATACTGACTGAGTTGGTGATTTGGAGAAACTTGATCCCCGTAAGAGTTACTTCGGTAGCCATTTCATTCTCCATCATGAACTTTAAGAGTGTCCAATGTGACCCTGAAAAAGACAATGTGGGGTGTTTGTTTTGGGACTGCATTTGACCAAATATCGAAGTCTCTGTAGTGCTACAGTGTCCATGAAAAGCATCCGTGTAGCTCTTGGAGAAGGTCTAGGACCACTGCTATATCAACACACTACCCTCTAGGAAACCCTGCTATTTCAACACACTTTCCTCCAGGCCCACTGCTATTTCAACACACTCCCGCTAGGAAACCATGCTATTTCAACACACCTTCCTCCAGGCCCACTGCTTTTTCAACCCACTCCTCTCTAGGAAACCATGCTATTTCAACACACTTTCCTCCAGGCCCACTGCTATATCAACACACTCTTATCTAGGAAACTCTGCTATTTCAACACACTTTCCTCCAGGCCCACTGCTTTTTCAACACACTTACCTCCAGGCCCACTGCTATTTCAACACACTTTCCTCCAGGCCCACTGCTATTTCAACCCACGCCTCTCTAGGAAACCATGCTATTTCCACACACTTTCCTCCAGGCCCACTGCTTTTTCAACACACTTTCCTCCAGAACCACTCCTATTTCAACCCACTCCCCGCTAGGAAACCATGCTATTTCAAAACACTTTCCTCCAGAACCACTGCTATTTCAACACACTCCCCTCTAGGAAACCATGCTATTTCAACACACATTCCTCCAGGCCCACTGCTTTTTCAACACACTCCCCTCTAGGGAACACTGCTATTTCAACACACATCCCTCTAGGGAACACTGCTATTTCAACACACTCCCCTCTAGGGAACAATGCGTTTTCAACACACTCCCCTCTAGGGAACACCGCTATTTCAACACACTACCCTCTAGGGAACACTGCTATTTTAACACACTTTCCTCCAGGCCCACTGCTATTTCAACCCACTTCCCTCTAGGAAGCCCTGCTATTTCAACACACTTTCCTCCAGGCCCACTGCTATTTCAACACACTTTCCTCCAGGCCCACTGCTATTTTAACCCACTCCCCTCTAGGAAACCCTGCTATTTCAACACACTCCCCACTAGGAAACCATGCTATTTCAACACACTTTCCTACAGGCCCACTGCTTTTTCAACACACTTTCCTCTAGGCCCACTGCTATTTCAACCCACTGCTCTCTAGGAAACCATGCTATTTCAACACTATTTCCTCCAGGCCTACTGCTATTTTAACACTCTCCCCTCTAAGATACACTGCTATTTCAACACACTCCCCTCTAGGATACACTGATATTCCAACATGCTCTCCTCTAGGGAACAATGCATTTTCAACACACTCCCCTCTAGGGAACACCGCTATTTCAACACACTCCCCTCTAGGGAACACTGCTATTTTAACACACTCCCCTCTAGGGAACAATGCGTTTTCAACACACTCCCCTCTAGGGAACACCGCTATTTCAACACACTCCCCTCTAGGGAACACTGCTATTTCAACACACTCCCCTCTAGGGAACAATGCGTTTTCAACACACTCCCCTCTAGGGAACACCGCTATTTCAACACACTCCCCTCTAGGGAACACTGCTATTTTAACACTCTCCCCTCTAAGATACACTGCTATTTCAACACACTCCCCTCTATGGAACAATGATATTTCAACACACTCCCCTCTAGGGAACACTGCTATTATTACACTCTCCCCTCTAGGATACACTGCTATTTCAACACACTCCCCTCTAGGGAACAATGCTATTTCAACACACTCTTATCTAGGTCCACTGCTATTTCAACACACTCACCTATAGAGAACACTGCTATTTCAACACACTCCCCTATAGAGAACACTGCTATTTCAACACACTCCCCTCTAGGGAACAATGCTATTTCAACACACTCTTATCTAGGTCCACTGCTATTTCAACACACTCACCTATAGAGAACACTGCTATTTCAACACACTCCCCTATAGAGAACACTGCTTTTTCAACACACTCCCCTCTAGGGAACACTGCTATTTCAACACACTCCCCTCTAGGGAGCACTGCATGTTCAACACACTCTCCTCTAGGATACACTGCTATTCCAACACACCCTTTTTCTTAATTGGTCTCTTTACTTATTAATATCAAACAATTGCTATATTGGTTCTTGCCATGGAAACTGCTATGGCAACTGGCTGTTGTCAAGGCAACTACTATGATAACCATAGGAGTTGCCATGACAACAAGCATAGTTGCCATAGGAGTCCACATAACAAAAAACCCAGGAGTTGGCACGACAACACTAACAAATACAGGGTCAGGGCTGAACAGTGTCCATGATTACCCACCAGTAGATTATGTGTGACAATATATTACAATAACCTCCTTACTATATAGCAAGACTGATAACCGAGTTCATACAGCAGCACAAAAAAGTTTTAGATATTACTTTTAAGGCTATTGTTATAAAATTGTGAGTTTTTTTGAATATATTGTAGAAATGTGTAGCATTTAGCTCAGAAAGAACAATATGTTTCACATACCTTCATCTGACGTTGGGAGCGTGTATCTTCATTGCGCTGGTTATATTGGATGTCGCTTTCTTTTTTGTCCAAATATTGCATTTAAAAAAAACATGTGTCTGATTTTATTAGTTAAAACTATGTTTAGGCTCTTTACAGTCTAATTGTGTAAATACTTTCCTGTAAACGTCAAACGTGACCTCTCTTGAGCTGCGGTGATTGACTAATGCCCCAAAATGCATGTACTTCAGTATTCTATAGGAATATATCACAAGCACAAGCGAATTCCGAGTGTCATTATGACGTTAAACATACTGACGTAAATATGCATGCGAAGTGATTCCGACAGGATGACCCTTAAAAAGTAATCCCAAAAATTACTAAATAATAATAATAAATTAATCTTAACCCTAAAGGGTATGGTACGATTATTTACCGGGTGCAAGCCCTGACTTGACCAGGCCTAAAGCCAGACCCGGCGCCAGAACAAACGTGTTGGACGGGCATTTATTTTTTTATGCGTGGGGCAAGTTTAACCTAATTATCAATATTAATTAGTTCCTTCAGCATGATGGACGGAAAGCTAATACTTTTTGCACGCATGGCTTCATAAGAACATATAAATGCAAAATATACAGCTGTCAATCTAAATTCGGAGGTTTTACGAAATACTGATGTTACCTTTGTAGCCTAGTGCTCAAAACACTAAATAAAGCACATCCCCGATCGCATTTGAAAATCCAGACAAGAAAAGCTACATTCCCTACCGTAATAAGTTAAGTACACTATGGGGAAGCATCGAAAATGTAATTGCTATATGCTTGCGCCAACGATAATTAGTGATATTTAGGCTACTGGTTCCTTTCAAAACAGCGCTAGTGGCACTCTGTATTATCGGCATAGCCAAACGACACCGTCAGCAGGAGTGGCGGACAGTGTATTTTATATCTAGGCATCTAGTGTTCTCTTCCTGCAATTAAACCGCCCTCGAATAACCTCAACATGACATTAGGGCTATAGGCTATTGTAATTAAACGTACCCATCCCATATTTACGGTGACAGTAATCTTTGTCGGTTGGAATAAAGTGACAAAAGGCTTACAATACATTAATGACAGAAACGAACACATGGTGACTGAAACTGTCAAGGATGTACCACTGTGCAGTATAAAAGTATGCAGCATCACAAAGACACCTAAAAGCCCAAATCAATTTAATTACCAAAGAAAAAAGAACAAACTCACAGCAACAATGTTCTTTCGAAGCTGTAAGCCGGGTGCACGTTTTTTAGTTGCTCATTGAAAGTGGGCACAAATCCTTTCCCTGATTGGGATATTGCTGCTAGCTGAGGGTTAGTTGACCCTTCCTCACAACGTCCATCATTTCTTAAGAGGTCCTTCTCGAACATGGCTTTGTCATTAAAACTGCCACCGAATACATTTCTTCTCCCCCTTCAGTCATTGTGCGTTAAAAAACAGCAGGGCTAAGAACAAATTTAAACACAATTCTCAAGCACTACATCTAAAAATCAAAACGTCACGAAAGAAAGTTTAAATAAAACTTAAATGTTGCTAAGTTAAGTGCTAACAAGTTTTACTTCAGTTATCTAACTGACCCTCCCGCCTTATGACAAATGCTAACGTAGATGCCCTAAATGGCAAACGCGAAATCTGATTAGTTAAAGAATATGACAATCAACACCATCATCTCCATTTGCTTCAACCATCAAGGGGATTCACTTTAAATTCTGAAGGCCTCATGTTAATTTTCCCCTGGTGACAACACAGGTAAAACATCTGATTGGCCAAATGCTCTAATTTATGATGAGAACATTTGTAAAATGCATACAGCATTAAATTAAATATATATTAAATTATAAAAATATATTTGAGGGATTCTGACATCCTTGCTGGCATCTCATCAGCAATATTTTTTAAATATATCTTCTTGTACCTAATTATGATTTCATCAAGTAGTCAACGTTTTGTGATTATAAGCGACATAAAAAGTTAACAAGCTTATCAATAATTACCATTTCTGAAATTTCCATGAACATTTTCATTTTCAGCTTGTTGGTTAGTGAAAAATACAACCTTATTTCCAATTACAGTCTACATTACTATTTTGGTCAATTACATTATATTTTGTTTAATTTGGGGTTGCAAATGATTGATTATAGAATTCACTGAAGTGTCTACTAGAAAGTTTTAGCTACCTTACTTGTTCCAAGAAAAAATACTTCACATTACATGATGTCTGGTTTGTTGCACATTTCATGATTTGCAACGTGTCTTGCACCACCCACTACAAATCTGCCATTTACATGTATATGCCTCACAACAGATAGGACAATTCACATGTGAGCGTGTAGCAATAGGAAAACATGACAACTCATTAATGGAATATCTGCCTGCAAAGTTTAGCGAGATACGTAAAAAATGTAGAACGTAATTTCCTCAGTCTTTGGAAGCTGAGACAGAAATAAATTTAGATTCAAACATTTAGCACTTTAATTTTAGTATGTGCACTGTTATTTTATGTCACGGTTGTAGTGAGGTGCAGTGAGGTGCCGGGGGCGGCAGCGGCGGCGGCTCGGCACTGCAAACTGGCCCTGGGGGCAGGGAGCGGGACACTGGCCCTCGGGGCAGGGAGCGGGACGCTGGCCCTAGGGGCAGGACACGGGAAGCTGGCCCTGTGGGCAGGACACGGGAAGCTGGCCCTGGGGGCAGGACACGGAAAGCTGGCCATGGGGGCAGGACACGGGAAGCTGGCCCTGTGGGCAGGACACGGAAAGCTGGCCCTGGGGGCAGGACACGGGAAGCTGACCCTGGGGGCAGGACACGGGAAGCTGGCCCTGGGGGCAGGACACGGGAAGCTGGCCCTGGGGGCAGGACACGGGAAACTGGCCCTGGGGGCAGGACACGGGAAACTGGCCCTTGTGGCTGAAGCCGGAACCGGAAAGTGTCCCTGGGCTGGAGCCGGAACGACCACGGTCTGACGTGGGGCAGGTGCTGGAACGTGGGCCGGTTGTGGAGCTTGTGCTGGGACGAGGGCCGGACGCGACCCAGGGATGCGGCCATGCTGGGTGCCGAGGTAACCCATGGAACTCGGGTTGAAGGTGGACTTGTCCACCCCCTGTTGACACCCCAGCCTGGATCATCATCACGAAGATCCCAGTCCTCATATTCCGCCCCTGAATCGTCGGAGGAGAGAGAGTCGGATCCCCAGTCCCCCAACCAGGTGTACTTCTCTCTCCACCGACGCTGCTCGTCGAATGCTGCTGGTTCTTAACGGTGGTTTTTTCTGTCACGGTTGTAGTGAGGTGCAGAACCAAACGCAGACATTATTAAAGTAAATGTGAATTTAATCCAAAAAACAAATAAACAAACTACACGGACTGTACACGGAAATGAAAGGTCTAACCAACATAAAATGACATACAAATAACGTGCAGAGTATTCACTTGAAAAAGGAATTAAACTAGGACAAACCGTGAGCGTTGTATAACACAAACAATAAACCACACTGAGTGTGGTGAAAACCCAATCCTAAGTAGGCTCCCCAATCAGAGTCAACTGAATGCAGCTGCTCTGACTGGGGAGCCAACAGCGGCATGGACAAGGCTAGAGGCCTCTCCATGGGTCATGCACTGAAACGGCCAGGGGCCCACAGCCAGGGCATGACATTTTATAGTCATTAACCAGTTGAGGCAGGTGAGTTTGACTATTTTGACTCCTCAGGGATATTTCAGACTGCCATCAGGGCTGATGTAAAATCTGCCTCCACCACCGCTAACCTGCCGTTCAGTGTTGCTGTCCTTTCAGAACCAGCCTCTAGAGCAGGGGTGGGCAAACTATGGCCCGAGGGCCAAATGCGGCCCGCGAGGCTGTCCCATCCGGCCCACGGAATGCCCTTTTCTGGCCTCCAAATCAATTATGATTAACACATTACGAAAACAAATGTGGCCCTCCATTTCATTTCAAAATCCTGATGTGGCCCCCGAGCCAAAATATTTGCCCACCCCTGCTCTAGAGGCTGCAGACCACATTTTAACACATCAGAGCATGATAGTATGTGAGTTCTGTGTACAATTCCTTGCATTCCTTACCACTGTTGTTCATTTGTTTAATATACATCTGCATAGCATCTTCTGTCTTCACGTCTTTGTCTTTTTCTTCCTGTTAAATTCCATACTGGACCATCTTTATTGTTATTGACCTTTTGAATCAGAATATTTCTTTCACTATTTTACTTTTTGTAATAATGCTGTTATTGATAACATAAAGACAGAACACACCAAGTCCAGACAATGTCCAATAGGTGGTGAGCCAATACAATAACAGAATATGAGCGGTGAGTATCCATTATTCTTGGGTTTACTGGTGATTAACACATATATTTATAATGGCAGTATCTTGTATTTAGATGCAGGGAGATGAGCAGAGATTTGAATAATCTTTTGCAGATACTATAGTGTAGTTTTGAATGGTAAATCAGAGAGTAGTAGTATTAAAAGTATGACATATTGACGCTTTTTACTTTACCCAGCTCTTCCAGGTACTCCTGCAAGATATAGAACTACAAAGGTTGTCTTATCATTGGGATAAACACTAATTAATAAGTCATACATATTTTGTACATGTATTCTCCTGTATGTAAGGTATGTATGGCAAGGGGAAACTGAACTGAGAGGCGGGAACTTATGAAGAAGGGTGGTTCCTCCTATTTTGTTGGTGGAGAATGTAGGAGCACACGGCCATTAGGACTAATACATTCTTCGACATGTTCAAACGTTCGTAGATGACCAGCTGCAGACATAATAATCAAACCAGTTATAAAGGGAGCGACAGCATCTCAGGAGGATAAGTTCATCATTTCAAAAGCAACTCTGGGAAAGAAAATGACCAAGAAACAGACACACTATTGATTTTCAGACACAGTGTACATTTTAGCTGTAGACGAAAAAAAAGGTTTTTGCTTTCTTTGTGTTCAGTGTTTAAACAAGATAACACAGAATGTTAGCATTGGCTTCCAGTCCTGAAATTTACTTTAGTTCTCTTTCTGGGTGTGACACATTCAGTGGGCGGATGCCTTCTTGCTACTGTTAAACATGAAGGGCAATGAGTGAAAGAGATTTTGTTTTTTTAAACAGGCAACCACACACACCTTCATGAATTCCAATAAACTCAATCAACGTATTTTACAGAGTTCACTGGTCCTGGACAAGGTGTTGCTGTTATCCAGTGAAATGTAGACAATGCAAGGGGAGCACAAACTATTTCCTATCTCCTATTAGTCATCCTTTTTTAAGTTTAGACAATGCATTCCAATAACAACTGGTTCCTTGGATACTTAGACAGTGTCTAAGTGTATTTGACACTAACATATTTTTCTTTTTATAAGTTAGCATGTGTAAAATGCTACTTATACTAACATTTTTTCTTCTCTCCTAAAACAGGTACAACAATGTAAACGTACAAAACACACACACTTATTACTGTAAATAATATAAGTGCCTGAACATTTTTTGAAGTGGTTTAGCTAGATATTGTAGCACAATTGTCTGATTTGCAGAATATTAAGGCAACACACACCTGCCCAAACCAAGACCACACTAGAGCACAACACAGACAACTCACACCAAGACTTCACAATAGTCCAACACTGGTTAGCTTACACCAAGACTACACTAGAGGACAACATAGACTAGCTCTCACCAAGACTGCACAAGAGTCCTACACAGACAAGCTCACACCAAGAATAGTACAGATATAATGACAGTCTTCTGTATACTCACCTGATCTTGTCCCCCTCTCTATATCCTCCCTAATGCATTAAGAAGGAACGACAATCCACAAATGAACTTTTAAAATGACACATTAATTACAGTTGACTACCTCGTTAAGATGGTTGAGAAAATGTGTCATCAAGGCAAAGGGTGGCTACTTTAAAGTTTGTTTTGACTGGTTACCCAAACCCATTTTGGGTAACAACACGATTCCATATAGTTTGTATGTCTTTACTATTTTTCTACAATCTGGAAAATTGGAAAAATAAAAAAATACTTTTGACTGGCACTCTATATACAGAGGGTATAGAAAGTCGCCAACCCTGTCCAAAATGTGTCTTTTCCCAGCTTCATACACACAGTAAACCCCCCAAAGCTTTGTGAAAATAAAAATAAAATCATTTTCCTAAAATCAAAACAGTAAAATACCCTAATTGGATAAGTGCCCCCTTCAGAATTGCAAATGCAATATATTTATTATTTTGTAAAAACAAATAATATGCACACTGTACAATATATTTATTGTTTTGTTACATTTTGTTGAGACCTAACTTGCACTGTTGCTGGTTGACAACAATGTATTTTGTAACCGTGTCTGCAGCATAAAATGCCCCAGACTGCTCCGAACCTGCTTGACTTGATGTCCTTTTGTGTTCTCCCACATTCTCGGTCGTTAGGCTAACGCCTATCAGTTGAGGCGAGAGCTGTTCTTCGTTCAGAGTGCAATAGTCCAACAAGTAAAAACAACAAACAATCTTGCCAAAAATATGAGTTATTCTGTTACACATTTGTAATGTACACAAGTATTTCTGGGCGTGTGATAACTGCACATACACTAAGGTGTAGGGGGATGCCGGAAGGTATGTGCAGAGCATGACAACAAGCAGAGAGAGAGAGAGAAAGGAGATTGACACAGGTGTACTAGATATTCTGGATGGGTGGTGTGGAGGTGTCAGAGGGCGGGAGGAACCAACCTTAAAGGAAAGACGCTCCCTCCCTTTGGCCTCAGTTATACACAGCAAGTCAAGTCAACATCACTGCGATCTCAGACAACATGTTTAGTCTGATCAAGGTACCCAGAGTCTTTACCATCAACCAAGTGCCAAAAGTAAGTGTATTATATTGATCTTTTGAACTATAAAAAATATTATTTTGTTTTATAATATACTTTATAAGTCAAGTTAATTTAGAAGTTGAGAATGTGCAAATGGAATTCAAGCATAACATATAATACTGAATCTTGTGATTTTTCTCTCTCGATACAAACAATGTTTCTGTGACTCTCCCTAATTGTGTGTTTTTTTTAACCAAAACCACTATGTTTATAGTAAACTGGAGTCCATGTGTAGCCATATTTAGCCTTCCACCGCTGCATGATGTGTGTTGGCCAACAGTGCAGTAACCCTGAGTTTTTGTTCAGGTGTTCCATGAGGACGGCATCATCTCGGGCTACCGCCACCCTTGCAGCTCAGCCACTGACTGCATTGTCAGCCTCTTCCAGCTGACCAATGAGACGGTCAACATCTGGACTCATTTCCTGCCCACATGGTATGCAGCTTAAACACAAACAGGCTTCTCTCAGCAGCAACCCAAATCCGCACCCCAGTAACAACAGTGGCATGAGTGAACAGGCCACACCCACTCTTCAGATTATTTATGAAATAAATGTATGTTAAAATATTGCATACATCTATTTAATACATATATTCACCCAGCACATTTAAGTTATATAATTTTTGTCAAAAAATATTTTAATATATTATTTTCTACCGATGGGTGGGAGACTTGTGTTAGTGATACTTGGGGGAGACTCTTGCTTAAGCGATACTCAAGACTTGAAAGAGACAAGACCTAACTTTGCTCTTGTTAAGTGTTCTCAACTTGGGTTCATGTAATCAAAAATTTTCAAACTTGTTCTCCTTGTTTCCACATCTGAATATCGGTTTTAAACCTGACTAACTGGTTTAGTTGATTAGCGTCTGACATGTAGCTAAACCATCCCATATTATCCAACTAAATCCTACAGCATCCTGACCATAAGTGACATTCCACACAGGAAAAAGCAGTGTCATGTATAGCTCAATTCGTAGGGTATGGTGCTTGCAAAGGCCAGGGCTGTGGGTTTTAATCCCACTATATGCCAGAAATAAGATACATAAAAATGTCAGTATCATAGCAAAGAGAAGTTTGTTAGCACAAGTTTGGAGCCCTGCATGTAAATCTGATTACAAGAACACTTTAACCAGCTAAAATATTACTAATATCATGTTGACATTTCTGGTCCTCCATATGCTTGTCTGGTGTCAAGCAAAGCTGTTTTCTCTGTGTGTGTTTTGACAGGTACTTCTTATGGAAGCTAGTGACGGTGATCCTGACGCAGGACGTGTGGCACGACTCCTTCACCTGGCCCCTGGTGGTGTTCCTGGTGTCGTGCTGCATCTACCCGCTGGCCTCCAGCTGCGCCCACACCTTCAGCAGCATGTCCACGAGGGCACGCCACATCTGCTTCTTTTTCGACTACGGAGCCCTGAGTCTCTACAGCCTTGGTGAGTGGAAGTGCCATTTAAATCCCAGATCCCAGCCACCTGTGTGTTTGCAGTAGATAACACGAAGAGACAAGCCATTTCATGCACATCCGTCTGACTGATGAATCTGCCTATGCAAAGCTGAAAAATGTATGGCTTGCATTTCCTAGATTTCTTCCACTGTTTTAGGCTACTAAGTGGTAGGTTTAGTTACATTGGTAATTTGTGTGTTTGAAAATATCACTTTAATGTTAACAGGTCAGATAATGTCCAATACACAGGTAACGTTTAGGTAATGTTTTGTGCTGTAGCACAAGCATGCAATCGAGAGGGCATGTTAAAGGAAAGCCACGCAGGAATGCACTCAACGTCCACAACACATTGTTGCACATTCATCTGCCGCAACGGTTAGTTTTTCATACAATCACTCAGGCATGTTCCAGGCTTATTAGGCAACGAACATGTTACCTGGAACATCCGGGAACAATCATTCCATAACAATACAAGTAATACTAAGAATTATAGCAATACATTTCCGCACAAAACAAGTCCATGTGTGATGGTCCCTCCTCGTTTTTGGTGGTTTCCTTGTTTTGTTGTCTAGCAAGGGACGGTGGGCGGAGCTAGGAGTGTCATTGGTTTTCAGCGACTCACCTGTGCTTAAAACAAGGACGTCTGAATGCTTTTGGAATCCTTGGGGCTTTGGATGTTAAAAGGGTCCTTCGGGATATTTAGGATTGGTTTGAGGGTTTTTGTCACTCCTCATGAGCCAGGGTTGTGACACATGCTAAAGGTTGCCCGTGAGAGCGAAATACGGAGAAAATTACCACATGTATCTATATGTTACACATCAAATGGGATAATATATGGCATGTGAGATTGCGATGCAGACACGCTACGTTTGTGTCAATCCTGGCTACGATATTTAAGCGCATGTTTTTTCCCTAACATTAAGTAAAAAGTTAAGTACATGTTTGCACATTTTATATTTACTTTAATTACCCCATGCTACTTACTGTGTTTTTCTGTCATGCACCATAGCACCAAAGACAATTCCTTTTATGTGTAAATGTACTTGGCAATAAAGTTTTTCTGGTTCTACAGGGTCAGCAATTACATATTCTGCCTATGTGATTCCTGATAACTGGGTGAATAGCTTGTTCCACCGGTACTATATCCCCGTCGCTGTAGTAAACACCATCTTCTGCACCGCCTTAGCATGCTATTCCAGGTAAGGCTTTGTAGCAACCGCTTAAACTGGCATGTCAAACCGGCACAGATCGCGCATTACCGACGCGTTTTACAGAACGTGACTTGAGCTATGAGCTTTGACATGTTTTACTGGCATTGTCCTTCCAAACAGGAAACAGTAACACATGTTTTAATTGTTTCTGTAGGCAGAGAAAAATGACGTATAACATTACGTTAACATAACGTAATATAGATGTAATGCGCACCCCGTGAGAACTGCTATAGACTACATGATATGTGGCCCATTGTAACTGTCTCAGCTTCGCTTTACTGCACCGTGGCTTACTTTTTGTCTTCCTACGTCGTTATTATACTGTCTTCCTACGTCGTTTGTCATACTTCATGTTTTTGTTAAAACTCGACCTGACTGGTTTGACTGCAAGTAACAATGTTATTTTTTATGAATTTGGCATCTCACAATGCTTGTCCCTTTCTTCTCTGCTAAGGCTTGGCTTTCCATTTCTCCAGTATAATCATAACAGCATTATAAGGTAAAAATGCTTTTAACAACGCATAGTTAGTCATGTGACACTCTTTGCCTTCAGCCAACTACTGCACTCATTTATTGTCTTAAAATCAACCACTCTCATCTTCACGATCTTCTCCACTGCTCGCAGGTTTGTATCTCTGACCCTGCAAACCCCTTACTTATAGACCTCTCATGTGCATGTACTTGAATGGTAAATGTTAGGGTTTGGTTCATTTATTGTGTCGGATCTTGAAAGACGCACTTCTCATAACAAGCAGAGGAATACATTACTGTTTGCAGGTTAATGAGGTCCATTAATTTGTGGGATTTGTCAGTTGCGTAGGTGAATTTAACAGAAGACATCAATGTGGTTCATGTTGGGATTAGAAAAGAATACGTTTCACAAGTAATATCTTAAAAATATGAGTTTATGATATGTAAGAACATTTAATTTCCTACGTGAGCAAGTTTATTCCAAGAGTTTTACAAGGAATCCTATATTTCTAACAATATGTCGATAACCATGCAATAAGCTCTAACATGCATCCCCAGGATATAAACTTGACAATACGTCTTCCCTGTTCATCTTCTTAAATGCACAGAGATAAAGAACAACAATATTCTATTAGTTGATTAATCAATTAAAACCAATTTATTATTTGTGTATATGGATTGGGATCATTGGGATTGTTGATGAAACCAACATGCAACATTTCTTTCAGATTCCCAGAGGTCCAATTCCCGAAGTTTGCCAAATGTCTTCGCATTGTGGCTTTCGCTTACCCCTACCTGTTTGATAACATTCCTCTCTTTTTTAGGGTGAGTCAGTCTCTCTCTCTCTCTTTATCTCTAAATGTATTTGAGTATGTGTTTGTGTGAGGGACAAAGAGTGTGTGAGTATGATTTAGTGAGAGATAAGTGACTTGAATGTAGGTGGAGGGTTTGTAGGTGTGGGATTTGTATTGCAAAGAAATGCAGGTGTACATTTAGGTTTAAAATTGAACTGACCAGTTCTTACGTACTGTGTATACCATACTTATGTGGTCTTGTGGATAGAGATTGGAAAGTGGGGGGGTTGTCTGTAAGACTATAAAAAGCATGATTACCCTCAGACTGTTCAGGGGATTTACTTGAGCTGTGAGGCCCTGTGACAGACTAGTGTCCTGTTCAGGGGGTGTCCTCTGGCTGTGAGGCCCTGTGACAGACTAGTGTCCCGTTCAGGGGGTGTCCTCTGGCTGTGAGGCCCTGTGACAGACTAGTGTCCTGTTCAGGGGGTGTCCTTTGGCTGTGAGGCCCTGTGACAGACTAGTGTCCTGTTCAGGGGCTGTCCTTTGTCTGTGAGGCCCTGTGACAGACTAGTGTCCTGTTCAGGGGGTGTCCTCTGGCTGTGAGGCCCTGTGACAGACTAGTGTCCTGTTCAGGGGGTGTCCTTTGTCTGTGAGGCCCTGTGACAGACTAGTGTCCTGTTCAGGGAATGTCCTCTGGCTGTGAGGCCCTGTGACAGACTAGTGTCCTATTCAGGGGGTGTCCTCTGGCTGTGAGGCCCTGTGACAGACTAGTGTCCTGTTCAGGGGGTGTCCTCTGGCTGTGAGGCCCTGTGACAGACTAGTGTCCTCTTATTCTATCGTTGGCAGTACAAAATGTATTATACACATCTAGTACATGTTGATCATTGTATGTTTATTTTTTGTTACAAAAAAGGCCATGGGAATAGTGTGGGGATGCTGGGGATGATTAGTTGATATGGAGGGTCAGATTGGAAATGTAGCCCGGCCCCCAGGGCTAACACTCCTATGACGACTGCCATAGGATATTTGACGACCACAGAGTCAACAGCTTATTGTCCTATCATAAAGATGGCACATTTACTGCCACTGCCCAGGGATTTGATCTCTAGATGACTTCCAGTAGCACCTGGTCTCCTGACACGTGCCTGATCGGGGCTGCCCCCTTCGCTACTACAGCAGCAAACCAGCAGTGTTATGCAGGACAATGTGCTTCCCCTGTCTCGGACAAGCCTCATTACAAGCCGTTAGCGGATGTGTGTGCTGCAGTGACATAAACGTGCCTTTTACCGAGACATTCTCCTTTGGCAGGTTTTCTGGTGTGTGGGCGACGGCTGCACTGAAAACACCGCCAGTGTCGTCCACCGCACCCATATTGCCCTGGCCTTCCTCACTGCATTCCTTTACACCACACACCTGCCGGAGCGCCTGGCACCCGGCAGCTTCGACTACATAGGTAAAAGTCGGTCGGGGAATGCACTTCTCGCTGGAATGATTAATTTACGTGTCACCGTGACGCACGACGTCTGTTTTATAGATAACGTTAAACGCCGGCTTGTGCTCTGACTAACGTTGTTTGAAAACAACCCTCGTGGGCCAGTGTCGGTGCTCCTCGTGCCGTCTCGCTCCTTCATCTGTCGGCTGGTTCAGCATTTAACCGCGGTGTTTATCTGCGCCCCCTGCAGGCCACAGCCACCAGCTGTTCCACGTCTGCGGCATCATCAGCACACATTTCCAGGTGGAGGCCGTGGGGCAGGACATGGTGGCGCGGCGCCCGTGGCTCCTTGCGCACTCTTCGCCGGTCACCTTCGCCGAATCGCTCGGGGCTGCCATCCTGTGCGTTTCCCTCAGCCTCGGTATCATCTTCCTCTTCAGCCTGCCGCTGTTCTACTCCGGAGACCAGGGGAAGATGCAACGGGACCAGAAGCGACAGTCGCGGGCAGCCGGCAAGGGCTGCTGGGACCACTAGCGCCGTACGTGAATGTAAACGGGCGTAAAACTGGACACGGGTGGTGACTATGGCCACTGTGGCTGCTTAGTTGCGGACGGAGGGACAGTTGTGAAATGATGAAAGACCGTACCAAGAGGAAGAGACAATGGGATGTACGTCACACCGCTAAATGAGGAGCATATTTGTATCTGAACAAGATCCCCAGATATTCTCCAATGAAGGATGACTGAGAGTTTCTGGTGCTGTACGTCTGGTCTTCCACGTACGTAGGTCTTACTTCGGATTCATCGGTTTCCCAATGCGTTCGAGAGCCTGTTGAGAAATTACAAATGTTAGTATTGAGAATAATGTTACATGAAGGGGATATTCTGTACGTTCCGTTTTCTTTCTCTTTCAAAATAATATTTTTGTACTGAAAAAGGTATTGATTACTTTTATAAACACAAACAATGGATATCACAAATATACTACATGTTTGTAGCTATATCACCAATATGTGTTCAATTGTTCTGCACGGCGACTACAGCAGAGAATGTTTGAGGGTTTCACCAAAATCAGCACTGAGGGATGACTGTACTTTATTGTGTATGTATGAATAATCTGTATGATGGCCATCTATTTGTAAGTGTATTTTTTATGAAATATATTGTACTATGTAAGTTAATGTTCCTGTGAAGTATTTAAGAACAATTCTATTTAAAGTGAATTTTCATAAATAAAAATGTTTTATGAATTAGTGTCTGTGTTCTTGCCAAAAGATTATGCAACTACATGTCTTGCACACTTCCTGTTTATTGTGTTTTGTTTTTACTTACTGTATTATTCTGTTTTACAGTACCACTTACACCATAGAAAATTCTTTGTTGGGGTATCCCCTACTTGGCAATAAAGCTGATTCTGATTCTGAGATAAACTATGGAGCAATAACATATTCCCGGCGAATTCCACACATAATAAAGCGGTCTATTTATGCCGCATATTTGCCGCATGTCATCAAAACAACACGCCTCCAAACTCTCATTTCAAGACTAGGCGAAATGTAATAGCGATTCCTCTTTTATATAATTTACATATAAACAACATAAGCCTAATTTGGAAGGTTTTAAAAAGGTGAGTATTGTGTGTCAATTGATGAGAACTTTCCGAATGCACTGTCCCGTCCAAGATCCTAAACCGTTCAACAAATGTAATATTCTCATTGAAGTACGTTTGAGTGGAAAGTACTAGATAGTACGGAGTCATTGTTTATCCTCCATTCCTTACCCATTAAATGTAGACTATGTAGGCTAGACAAGTGGATAACTTCGGAATTTGAATAAGCATAATATTCTTGAAATATAAAAAACTTTGCACAGTATTTTAGTTAGAAAGATTACTAAACACATCTACATTAATTCTAATGTATAATTCACAAGTGTTTAGCAGACACAGCATATTAAAATTTGAAGGCGGGACTTACTTGACAGCTGACAAACCTACCTGCCTCTTTACTGGCTGAAATACAACGACAACCAACGTCACACGAGAGGGAATTTTCAAATACGGAGAGACTAAAGGCAAACATAGCTGTTAGAATAAACAAAAGCAACGTTCAAGATGCAAAGACCCGTGTAAGTAAAACTCTGCGATATTAAAAATGCCACACTATGAAGTGGAATTTGTCAGAACGTGTGTGGTTGTATTCCTGGCTAAGCCGTTTTATGACTATAGATGACCATCTACCTAGCTTTAGTTTTAGCATTTTAGCTAACTAAACTAGCGTGTGTTGATAACACTAATATCATCATTAGTTCGCATGCAATCACAATTGGTGAGTCAAGTGAAGCCGAGTACTATATTCAACTACACGTTAACGTACAGTAATGTGGCTTTGAGTTTATTCTGCAAGTTTGTCCAAAGTATTGTTTGTAAGTGTAGCCCACACTATTACCGTAGACTTCACTACCCAACTAGCTAGCTCAACGTAATAAATAAATATGTTGGGTAAGATTACAGTTTACGTTGTAATTTCAACAGTAACGTTTCAGACCAGTTAAGATACTAACTAGCCACGAATGTCCTATGTTTTCCAGCAACATTCTCGGAAGTCTAGCAATTTGTAAATAAACTATTATTTAGTCTTTCCTAAATGGCCTCCATTAATTTCACAGAAAGGGCAAAACTCCTCGGAGGCCAGCCCTGAAGAAAACGTCCAACACACAAAAAGATCCCGTTGGTGTAAGTTCGTCGTTGTTAATGTTATTAATGTTAATGTTATTAATGTTAATGTTAATAGCATATCGATAAAGACCTCATCATAGTCACGCTTTGTGGCTAACGACTAACATGCCTTGCGGTCATTTTCCGGGTACAGGTGTATTGCCGTGTCCGTCCATTAGGAGCAGAAGATGAGGAGTGTTGTATTGACATGATCAGCAGCACGACCATTCAACTGCACGCACCCGATGGCCTCAAAGCCAACCGCAATGGAGAATACAAAGAGGTATATAGAGCCGAGGTTATACTTTGACTTTAAACTATTTCCATGTTGCTTCTAATAATCAAAGCCTTTCCCCTCGCAGACCCAGTACTCCTTCAAAAAAGTATTTGGCATTCAAACCTCCCAATTGGAATTGTTTGAGGATGTTGCGAAACCACTTGTGGATGACCTGATTCACTGCAAGAATGGTACGTTTGCAGAATTGGGCTTCCTTCGTTTTTGGGTTGTGGTATTTGATGAGCCTGATGTTGACTGGTGATTGTTTTCTATAGGGTTGCTTTTCACATATGGCGTCACTGGCAGTGGAAAGACATTTACGATGACCGGCTCTCCCGGGGAAGGTGGACTACTCCCTCGCTCGCTGGACATGCTCTTCAATAGCATAGGTCCTCTTCAGGCCAAGAGATTTGTGAGGCTTCCTTTATTTGGTATTTGGTTGTCCTCTTTTTGTGACAGATTGATTGAAACATAGAACTGGTTGTCTTGATACCTTTTGCAAGCTTGTATGTGCAGAAGGCCATTATTACTTATGTTACTCTGTTAGATACCTCTTTCTGATTTTACATGGTCTGAATGTTAAACTAGGCAATTAAACTGAGTATGTGTCATGAAAGTATGTGTCATTTTTGATGTTGCAGGTGTTTAGGACGGATGATAAGAATGGAATGGAAATCCAAGGTCAGATTGATGCTCTCTTGGAGAGACAGAAAAGAGAATCCAATCAACAGTCTGCAGTGCCCAAAACGCCCTCGTCAAGGTATGCCTACATTCTATAAGCCAAAACGTTTTAGGTAGATGTTGTAACGCCCTACGATGCCAATCGTCTGTTTCCAAGCCTTCAAATTTATACAGGAGCTTCTTTAAAATGATTTTTTCACTTTTTTGATTGTTGAGTTTGATTTCACGCCAATGTTTTGCTTCGGTCCTTTAGGCAAAAACCTGACCCAGAGTTTGCAGACATGATCAGTCCAGAAGAAGCATGCAAATGTGAGGGAGTTGATGAAGACAGTTGCTATAGTGTGTTTGTGTCATATATAGAAATATACAATAACTACATCTACGATCTGCTGGAGGAAGTGCCCTATGACCCCATAAGATCCAAGTAAGTCCAGGCTTTGTTGTTTAAGTGGTAGTTACTGTATGTTTTGTCCGTAATTTGTGTTTGGAGTATTCTGCTTTAATTGTTACCAATCCAGGCAAAAAAAAATCTATATCTCTTAGCCATGAAAGTATAATTTTCTAAAGTTGTCAAATACGTTTTACCAAGACAAATGTTATGTTCTGAATCTTTCTCAGCATCCCAAAGAATGCATACGCTTGATTTCATGACCTCATACAGAGTGGTGGTAGTTTCTCACGGCAACTTTCCCCTTTTGAAGCACTTCGATCTGTCTGCTCCCAGGCAGAATGTATACAATTAAGATGTAACCGTAATGGCAGAATGTATACAGTTAAGATGTAACCGTAATGGCAGAATGTATACAGTTAAGATGTAACCGTAATGGCAGAATGTATACAGTTAAGATGTAACCGTAATGGCCGAATGTACTGTTATATGCTCTATAGTTGTAATGACTATTCTTCTGGACTATCAGTTTGCTTTGAGGCCTCTGCCTTTTGCTGCCTTGGTAGAAATGAAGATTTTTTTTATTTTCTTTCCCCTACTGATTGTCCTGGGATTTGTGTGAAAGTGCCCTTGGCTGGTTTAAAGGTGCATTATGTGATGCTTGTGCACTGGTTGTAAAAGGGCAACTCCCGAGCTGAAAGGTGTCCCCTGAACCCATCGCTTGTGTGAGAATGTCCTTGAATGTCTGAAGGGGTTCTGATGAACACGGCTGCTGGGAGGCTTGACGTAATGCATGCGTGTCTTTAACCTGCCAATCCTGTTAACATACCAGTGCAGTATTTTCTAATAGCCAAGCTGAATTTCTATGCCCATCATAGTCTAGCCTGGTTTGGGCGTTTGACTGCGTGGGTAACAGTTGTTTGTCCATTTGCAGACAGCCTCAGTCAAAGATCTTGCGCGAGGATCAGAATCACAACATGTACGTGGCCGGGTGCACCGAGGTGGAGGTGAAGTCCACAGAAGAAGCCTTTGAGGTGTTTTGGCGGGGTGAGTGGGATTTGAGGACTTGCGTTTTCACCCTTGGATTGTGTTTCTTACTGAACGAGGTTTGCCTTCATCCGTCCAGGTCAGAAGAAACGGAGAATTGCTAATACTCAGCTGAACCGCGAGTCCAGTCGCTCGCACAGCGTGTTCATCGTCAAACTGGCACAGGCTCCACTGGACGCCGATGGAGACCATATTCTACAGGTGACTTTAACCTGACCATTTTTATTCGTTGGTTTACGGTATTCACTTTAACGCAAACTGAAAATGAGGGAGTCAAACTGACCTGAAAGTGGATCTCTCTCCAAGATCTCATCTTTGTGCGATCCTTTCCTCCCATACGAGAGCATCACAAAATACTGTAAAGCGCAGGCATACTCACTTCTAGAACCGGATTTCTTTAGCTAAGGCTAGCACTTACCTTTTCTTTAGCTAGTGCTAGCGCTTACCTTTTCTTTAGCTAGTGCTAGCGCTTACCTTTTATTTAGCTAGTGCTAGCGCTTACCTTTTCTTTAGCTAGTGCTAGCGCTTACCTTTTATTTAGCTAGTGCTAGCGCTTACCTTTTATTTAGCTAGTGCTAGCGCTTACCTTTTATTTAGCTAGTGCTAGCGCTTACCTTTTCTTTAGCTAGTGCTAGCGCTTACCTTTTCTTTAGCTAGTGCTAGCGCTTACCTTTTATTTAGCTAGTGCTAGCGCTTACCTTTTATTTAGCTAGTGCTAGCGCTTACCTTTTCTTTAGCTAGCGCTAGCGCTTACCTTTTCTTTAGCTAGTGCTAGCGCTTACCTTTTCTTTAGCTAGTGCTAGCGCTTACCTTTTCTTTAGCTAGTGCTAGCGCTTACCTTTTCTTTAGCTAGCGCTAGCGCTTACCTTTTCTTTAGCTGGTGCTAGCGCTTACCTTTTCTTTAGCTAGCGCTAGCGCTTACCTTTTCTTTAGCTAGTGCTAGCGCTTACCTTTTCTTTAGCTAGTGCTAGCGCTTACCTTTTCTTTAGCTAGTGCTAGCACTTACCATTTAAGCACTGATAGCCTAGCCGGGTGTCGTACAGGACAAGAACCAAGTGACTGTGAGCCAGCTGTGTCTAGTGGACCTGGCTGGAAGCGAGCGAACCAGCAGGACTAAAGCAGAGGGCAGCCGTCTCCGGGAAGCCGGTGAGCTGAAGACACAGAACCTGTGGAAACGTGTTTATTTTACCTTTACTGCGTCACCGCCATTTACCTGACGTCTTCACTCCCCAGGCAACATCAACCAATCCCTGATGACGCTACGCACGTGTATAGAAGTCCTCCGGGAGAACCAGATGTGTGGTACAAACAAGGTGGGGGTTAGGGTGGTGTTAGGTATCCTTCTCTGTTGTTTATGTATGTAGCTACAGCATTTCTGTGGGATGCTGTGTTTAATTGTTGCCTTGTATTGAGTTATCCCTGTTTGGGCGTCCCTATCTGCTTTAAGTACAATACATAAGATCAGTCAAATTATGTTGTCCACAACGCTGTGTTTGTGTTTCTTCAGATGGTGCCTTACCGAGATTCCAAAGTGACTCATCTGTTCAAGAACTATTTTGACGGTGAAGGGAAAGTACGCATGGTTGTGTGTGTCAACCCCAAGGCAGAGGACTACGAGGAAACCATGGTAACATTACTGAACTCCTTACCCGGAGACTTGTTCTCAATCTGTTCTGAACTGATGACTGAACCGGGCACGTGCCCCAAGTCGGTAGTCTGTCCCTGCCAGGTTCAAACATGCCCGGTCAAACGCCAAGACAAAGTATGTTCCAGCTGCGTTAATTTAGTGGCCGGTCAAAACATTTATTAACATGCATACCGTGGCTAGATTGTCCTGGTAATAGAAGATTGTCCTGGTAATAGAAGATTGACCCGGTAATAGTAGATTGTCCTGGTAATAGTAGATTGACCTGGTAATGTTGACACATTTGTATTTGTTAATAACAGAAATGCCTAAATAATAAACCACGTTTGTGTGTGCGGCTGGGGTCCAGTTGGTGATGCGCTTTGCAGAGTTGACCCAGGAGGTGGAGGTGGCGAGGCCTGTGGACCGGCCCATCTGCAGCCTGGCCGCTGGGCGCCGGCACCGGAACCAGGCTTTCCGAGACGGGCAGTCCCGACGCCAGGAGGAGGGCACCGGGGGAACGGGCTACCCAGGTACCCGCTCACTCACAGCTACGGTGCCATCGAAGTGTTCTAGAAAAATAGACATGGGGGGGGGGCACACTGAATTAATCATGCTGGGATTTCGAAATTGTTCATCCAGTATATTACCCTGTAATTGAAGCTGCAAGTTTGCTATTTAACCCCATTCAGTGTTATATTTGGAATCCAGTGCTTGAATGCTGAATGTTTTGGCTGACTACCGTACATCCAACAGTGCTTCTTGGGATGATGTAATTTTAGTTGATGCCACAGTGCCTTCACCGCCACTACCACAACGTTAATGTGTTCTCTCTGTGTTGATCTCTAAGAGGACGGCTCGATGTTTAACCAGCTTCTCGAGAGCCTCCCGGCTCTGCCGGCCTGTGAGTTGTTGGACCCCACCGACGAGCAGAGCTTGCCCCGCCTGGTGGAGGTTCTGGAGAGGAGGCACCGCATACGTCAGATGATTACTGAGCAGTACACCAGAACTGGTATGAAAGAACAAGCCCCTAGAGACCCAAATATGGGATTCTGGGGGCGAACATTTAGTACACAGTCATTTGAGATGTCTTGTACCACAATTCACAAATACCATCGTGTTTCAGTCCTCTCCGGAGGCTCTTGGTTAGTTATGAAGAGTCCTGTGTGCCCTTGTCTTTTATGCCAGAGGAGAAGGTACATTTGTGTAAGTGTGTACTTTTTCAGCACTTGGCTGTTTGTAGGCTGATATTTCATTAGGCTGTGTTTGTTAGATCTATATTTCATGAGGCGACTCGAACAAAACAGTCTAGTTTTCAGAGAAAGTAAAATCAGGATTTTGGTTGAACGTTGTCGTGTGTTGTGCATGATTCCGGCAATAATTGCGTCTGTTACTTTTCTGCGTGTACCAGGCAAACTCCTCTCCTACGTTCCTGGAGAAACCCTGGTTGGATCTAGAACCCTGCCTTTTTTGTTTTCCAGCCAATACGCTGAAATCCGTGCTCCAGGAGTTTGACGGCCATGTGTCGGCCAAGGAGAACTTCATCCATGAGCAGCGGGGGAAACTGGGGGAGAAGGACCGGGTCATTGTCAACCAGAAAAATGAGATGGAGCGGCTGGAGAAGAAATCCAAGATGCTGGAATACAAGGTTGATTCTGGGTTCCTCATGGCTCCTAATTCCTGCCTCTTATATCTGATGTGCTCAGATTTATTTTCAACACTGAAAAAAAACGGGTGCATTCCCCATCCCAATGTTTCTGTGATGGTTTGGCTCCAGAATGCTCAATGTGTCTCCTCTCCAGATTGACATCCTGCAGAAGACCACCAACATCTACGAGGAGGACAAGCGCTCGCTGCAGCAGGAGCTGGAGAGCCGCGAACAGAAGCTGCAGCGGGAGCTGTCGGAGAGGAGGCGCATGGAGACGCGCATGCAGGGCATGGTGACTGACACCAAGCACAAGTGGGAGAAGGAGTGTGTAAGTGGGCTCCCACAACCTCCCTTCTTACTGAAAGGATGCGTGCTGTGTGCAGCGGATGGATGAGTGGGAAACCTGTTGTGGGGATGTTGTGTGTGTGTGTGTGTGTGTGTGTGTTGGCCGCCTGTCGGTGGTGGAAGAGGTGCCGGCTGATGTGGCCTCCCCTTTGAGGCCCACCCTGCCCCGGGACCCCACATCAGCCGATGACCTCCCAGCTCTGCAACTAGCCACCGACCCACCAGGAAAGCCCCAGCATTGGAGTGGCAGGGACCCGCTATCGCGTTCCACAACCCCTAGATCGGGGTTGTGTAACGTATATGCGATAGCCTGTCGCTTTTTAAGTCCTCCGTCAACCCCTAACCATGCTTAACAGACACGGGTTTCTAACGTGGCGGTTGCTATGTTCGAGGGCCCGGTGTTCCCACGGCGATGTGGCGTTTCCACGCTCGTCCGTCTCCGTTGAAACGAATGTGTGTGTGGCGGCCCCCAGGACCGCCGTGTGAACGCCAAGGAGCTGGAGATGCAGAACAAGCTGTGGGTGAAAGACGAGAAGCTGAAGCAGCTGAAGGCCATCGTGTCCGAGAGCAACGGCGCTGCCGCCGAGACACCGTGTCCCGCGCCTCCTACGGACCTCCCCCAGAGGGCCTGCCGGGAGAAGGACCAGCGTGGCGGACCTCCCGGGAAGAGGTCTGCCTCACCCTCGTCCACGCCCGTGAGTTGTGTCTTCGGTCTCTTCCGTCTGTCTAAAGGATTTGTGGTCGTTCACATTTGTTAGAATTCTTCTTATTATTACTTAATTATTTAATTTTTTTACCATTTGGGAGTCCCGTCTGTTGTCCTCTGAGGAAATGCTCTGCCAACGGATCACATTCGCTACTGCTCCACTCGCCTGCCGTCACGCTCCACCTGCATGTATCACGTGCCATACCACCGTCCCTGGTGACGATCAGACAGGAATGTGTGTCATGCAGAATAGGGAGGCACTTCAGCCTGAGTTGTACAAATTCGCTCCGCTAGCTGTGGATGTTT
>JACXGK010005451.1:0-32969 GCA_016801125.1 Novumbra hubbsi | reverse complement strand
GAACACTTGAAAGAGCGTGGTTTGTTCGGGCTGCCCCCCCCCCCTCCGGGAGCCAACCCGGCTGATTACTACCACCTGATGGCCGGCCATCGGAACCCCTACGGGGACCTGTTGATGCAGGGTGCCGGAGTCTCCCACCTGCCGGACTACATCACCCCGGTGGACGGTGAGTGGTGGACTGGCACGTCTTCGGGAGGGTGGGGGGAGAGGGGGTGGGTGGGTGCGGTTGGTGGGGGAACAGTCCCACAGACGAGAGCCCGAATTCGTGCCGATTCACACCGGCAGAGTACAGTTTGCTGAGTTGTTTCGCGGTACGTTGCTTGTTTTGTGTCCTTCAGACATTCCCGCTGGTCTGTAGGATAAGCGTTTTGGTCTGTGTAAAAATGGCGTACTAAGATGGCGGCGAGCTCATCTCGGGAGAACGACACAACCCAAAGGATGACAGTGGTTGGCAAAGGGACATAAAACTTGACTTTTATGTGTTTGTCATTTGAAAAGCCACTTCAAACGGCAGGCCAGGAGTCTGGAGGCACCGTGGCCTCAGCACAGTAAAGTATAGGCCCGGGAACGTTTTCCCTCTGTCATTTCTCTGCCAGGGTTTTCCCTAAACAACAGGGCGATTGTACTGACGTTATGTTTACTGGAGGAGCTTGTAATGAATGTCCACTTTCATCCTCAATTGCCTCTGTGTCTAGGGAGAGAGTGATGATTTTACCCAGGGACAGAGTTTTAGTGCGATGGAGAGACTTGGGTCAGCGTAGCGGCCTGGAAAGTGTTCTGACAAGGACGGGCACTGGTGTTCACATGCACTGTAGCGCCGCACCACTATAACAGGAGCCTTATCAGACGGCAAAGGCCCTGATCGATCAAAAGGTTTGATTCTGTCCTGTAAAGGGGACGTTGTTACCCAATGCCCCACAGTGGTCCAGCAGTCTAAATGTGCAGCTGTGTTGTCTAGCCCCTGCCAGGTCCGGGTTCTCAATGAGCTGATTGGTTGTATTGTTTCTGGCCTAATATTCCACTTCCACGTGCCAGCCAGGGAAAAACAGGCCAAAGCCTCATCCTGCTGGTCATAACATTAAAAAAGCTCCCAGAACGGTCTCTGCCATGTATTTCAGCTCTCAAGACGAGGGCTACATACTGAACTGGTCTTAGGACAGGGAAGGCTGCTCAGAAAACTACACATGCCACGAGAGAAACAATTAAATACGTCTAGAAGCACTTTGGGTCATACATCTTCTCTCTTACTGGACGACGTCCTGGGCCCCCACATGTTGGGTTAAGCCCAGCACAGGTAGACGTTCCCCTCGCTGTACGACTGACCTCGTTCCAAGCATGACGTAAGCATGCTGTATGGACTACACTATGGACTACGACTGCTATGTCATATGGCCTTTGAGGTCTCAGGGCTACAAGGGGGGGGGGGGTCCACTCCACACACACACACACACACACACACACCTACATGTCGTTCCTGCCCTGCTTGCTAACATAAATCACAGAGGGAACTAGGAAGCAAGGCGCTGGGAGGGGGAGGGGGGAGAGGCCCGGCTTTCCATTTCCCCATTTATCAATGGAAGTGGCACATTCATAAACACATCTCCCCTGAGGTGAGCCTCTAACACAGATAAATAAGGCTGCCATTCCTGAATGGCTTGTCCCAGTCACCGAAAGTAGCGAGCCATTAATGCAATGCAAATACCAAGCGCTAAATTCACCTCTGCTCTCGCCGCGGATCAACACGAGTTAGTAACTAGTTAACAACCTATAAATTACGCCACCTATTCTCCAATGCACTTCCCCATTACCGGAATGAGGGTTTTCAGCAGCTTTCACTATAGCGGAAATCTCCCCTGAGAGACAGTCTGGTGTCACGGTGCTTTATGATCATTGTAGGAACATTTGTTGCATCGTGTGGAGCTCATATGCCTCAGGAACTGACTGAAAGTCTTAAAGCGCTCTTTAGAATGCGTGGATATAGCATGTTTTGAACTGACTAGCTAGCCATTTAGCCAGGCTGTCAACTGCTCTCTAAGTTTTCCTGTTCCCCCTCTGTGTAGTCGCTAAGGCAGCCCACTAGCAGGCTATCAGCGGGACGCTATCTGGCTACTAGCCATTAGCTTTTGGCTCAGGATGAAACCATGTCCTTCTCTGTGGTGGTAGCCTGAGTTTGATCAGCGCTGCCTTTGCAGAGTGGCTGGCCGGTGTTGGCACCACATTTTATTGAGCCATTATGGACGTCCGGTTGCAGTGCCTTTGGTTATGACCCCACGGGTCTTAACGACACTGTGGCTCTGGACTGGCTCCCGCTAACACCACCGCTAATGTCTAGCACCTGTCGAGCCCGCAGCGACACGCCGGGGGGACTGCCAAGACCAACTGGAAACACACACCAGTTACACACCTCGGGAAATGTATTAACTCGCTCAGATAATGATGTGCATGATTTCCTCTATCTTCCTCTAGCTCTACCTTTGTGTGTAAATAAATGTGTCCCTGGGTTTTTTATGTTTACGCAGCTGGTACAGTACGTCATTGTGGCATTTAATAACTAATGGGTCGTTATCACCTTGCTTTGTCATTTTCCTTAGTCAAGAACAGGATGGACTTTGAAAAATAATCGGTTCCCAAATAAATAACAAAAACATGGACTTAACAGCAATGAAAAGCACTTTGCATACATTTCTGTGGGAATCAATTTTTCTAAATTGCCCTCATTTGCCAAAGTGAAGTACAGAATGTTTTCGATCGCAGTGAGATTTTATCTGATTAATTGAAGTACATTATTTAAGCTTAGATTGATTATCCTGGATACTGAATCTTAATGAGGTCAAAGTGGAGTATGGTTTTATGTGTTCTAAATGTCAATCTACTCCAAATATAGCGCACTAATTTTGTCATATGAGAGCCATCTGGGATCTTGTCCAAAGTAATAAATTATAAGATGTAGGAAAAAGGATGCGATTTTGGATTTGGATTCTAAAGATGCCAAAGCATCTCTTATCAATAATCTTTTTTCATCTCTCATATGGAATAATTTGTTCAAGTCTATTTGTTTTATTTAAAAATCTAGGTCATATTTATTGAACATCTGTGTCACTAGGGCACATAAAAGAAAGTTGTCTAAGGATAGTTTTGCATTCTTTCCCCTTCGTATTTTTACTCCATTTGTACCCAGCCCATGTCTAAGTTCCCACCCTTCCTGTACTTTTCCCACCTGATAAGGGATGAGATTATTTTACCGCAACACAATCTTTTGTCAGGCTCGGTTTCCATCACCTTAGACAAATTGTTTACTGTATTAGCCAGGAATCCATCTTGAGCACTCATTGATAGCGCTGCTCCATTTCCAGGGGGTTTGGATGTCATAGGGAGGCTGTGTTTGCATCAATCACACTGTTCTAGCCTGGACCAGGATGGAACCCTTCTTTAGGTCTCTCTTTCATCTCTCTGTCTCTCTTTCTAACTCTCATTCTCTCTTTCTCCACCGCAACTCTCTTTTCTTTCTGACTCTCATTCTCTCTTTCTCCACCGCAACTCTCTTTTCTTTCTGACTCTCATTCTCTCTTTCTCCACCGCAACTCTCTTTTCTTTCTAACTCTCATTGTCTCTTTCTCCACCGCAACTCTCTTTTCTTTCTAACTCTCATTGTCTCTTTCTCCACCGCAACTCTCTTTTCTTTCTAACTCTCATTCTCTCTTTCTCCACCGCAACTCTCTTTTCTTTCTAACTCTCATTCTCTCTTTCTCCACCACATCTCTCTTTTTTCTCACTCTCATTCTCCACCACAACTCTCTTTTCTTTGTGAGTCTCTCTCTGTGGCTCCAGAAATAGCGTTGAGCAGAGAATTGGACAGGGACACAACACTGTGACTGGATGGATTACTTCCTGCCTGTGTGATATTATGTTAAAGTTGCAAACATTGCTAATGTACCAGAACAGTAAAAGTGGGTGTTTTCACTTATGGGGATGGAGCCTGACGCTGGTGTGATGGCTTGGAGAGAAATCATCTCTTGTGACAAGCTGATGACTATTTCATATCATACGCAGGGAGTGATGTAGGTCAACAATGCCAAGCTGAGAGTTAGAAGTGCCCTACGCAAAGCTGCTTGACGGGCGGAATAAAGTCATCTGAGGTTCCGTATTCCAAAGACGTCTTTGTTCCTCCCCAGTGTCACGGTTCTCCAGCCCCCGTCTGACCCCCAGGCTGAACAGGAAGCGAGCCCTGTCCATCTCGCCTCTGTCGGACGCCAGCATCGACCTCCAGACCATGATCCGCACCTCTCCCAACTCCCTGGTGGCCTACATCAACAACTCGCGCTCCAGCTCTGCGGCCAGCAGCTCCTACGGACACCTGTCTGTTGGAGGCATCAGGTAGTGGGCCCGCGCGTGCATGTCAACAACCTAATCCCCGGTCACGGACATCTGGTCTCGCACGTCCGGTCACAAGCATTTGGGCACGTGCATCTAGAAAAAGATCTAACAGGCCGGTACTCCACTGGTAATGAGGTCGTTTGTCAGAGTTTAAAAGCGACCGACTGCATTAGAATTGTTTTGGATTTTAAACAGTGTAGTTTTTGGTTTCAGTTCAGGAGAACCCGGGCAGAAGGTTAACAGGAAATGATGCTGTGAGTTGGGAGTGTAACGGAGCGGTTAGGAAAGTCGTTGGGGTTAGCAACTCACACAGCACCTCGGTGGACTTGAGATCTTGCTCATGTGGATGATGTCTGTGTTCCAGTCCCTCCTTCACGTTCCCGCACCCCATCAACCCCATAGCCTATCAGCAGCTCCTGTCCCAGCAGAGAGGCCTGAGTGCTTTCGGCCACACCCCTCCTCTCATCCAGCCCCCGCCCTCCTTCTCTAGTCGCCAGTCGGCCTTGGGTCTCTCCTCTCTGCCCCCCTCTTCACACGACCCCAACCTGGAGCCACACTCAAAGGTGAGAGTTATATTCTTTGGTAATGTTGATATGTTCTCTTTGGTAATGCTGATGTGGTAATGTGGATGTGTTCCTATGTGGTAATGGAAGCGTGCAGTCCTTGTCCATTTCGGTCATCTTCCTGCATTGTCCAGAATGGGTTTGATCAAGTCCTTATCCATATCACCAAATGTCTGCCTTGCCCTGTGGCCCTCTGGGAATTCTGGTATTGTGTGGGAACCTCTAATCAAAGCAGCATGACGTGTACAGTTTTAATCTGTTTGTTTGTGTTTCTTAGTAAACTCGCTTCAAGTGTTTTGAGATGATTTAAAACTTCAGCTCTGTTGTCCCCTTCCCTCATTCATTGAATCCATCTCGTGTGGTTTGTGGTTTTCTGTCAGTGCCGTAATTAACATGCCATTCGCTGAAAGGCCTCCTTCGTAAGGTAAACTTCATAGCCATGAGTACAGGGATTGGGGACGTTAAACCTTCATTGCCCCAACCCACACAATACGTACCCCGTGGTTGTTTCAGCCCGCAGTAAACACAGGGAGAAATATTGTCTTCCTTTGATTAAGAAGACATTCCTGTGGTTCAGTGCAATCACAGTCTAGCTATCATGACTATTAAAACCAACTGCCACATGCAGTCTCTGTCAGCGCATTGCGAAGCGCTACACAGCCTTCTGTACACACAGGGTGGGTGTGGCGGGGTCCATCTCGCTTCTCTGAAGTCCCCTCTGAGGTCTCCAGTGTTACCCCGGGCAACTAGATGGACGGGATGTTTTCATACCACTCCCTCACATCATGGAAAACTCTGGGGTGTTTAGTCTGTGTGGTGGCTCTGACCTCTGACGTATGACAGTCTAACACCCATTTAACCCCCCCCCTTCTATTCAGAATCCATGTGGAGACTCGGCGGTCAGTAGCACGGTTAACCCTATGATCACCAAAAGGTCAAAGGTAAAGATGGAGGTGGAGTGTCCCAGGGTGCAGTCCCCTTGCTCTCCGGTAAGAATGTGCTCAGGGCTCCGGCCCTTCATGACCGAACGCTTGCGGTTAAACCCCTTGTCCTGTACAGTGAAATGTTTTAAAACCAACACAGGGCCGCGGGAAAGTCCGTAACCCTGTGCAACTGACGAGACGACAAATTCCCTTTGTTCACCTCTTTTTGTCGGCTTAGACTCACCCCCCAACGCCCCCCCCCCCACCAATGCTCTTCTCTCCCGTCCTGCTCGGGGGGGGGGGTTGACACGCACTCCTGGGAGTCAGCCGGTCCCCTGACCCGCTTCCTTCTCCGCTCCGACTGAAACAAGAAAAACTCTGTGTGATAAGAGCTTTGCATCCATTCGTTTGTTCTCCCCTCCCCCTGGCCGATGTAAACTGTGCCACGGCACTTCATTTTAATGAAATATTGCCGAGCTGTTATTTTCATCTCCCCCTCTCTCTTTTTTGGACCTCCTTCTCCCTGGCTCCGCTCCATTCTTCCTCTCCCTCTCTCTCCGCGCTCCCGTCTCGCTCTCGGCCTTTTGATAAATCTGCAGAGCCCTCCTCTCGGACTGGGAGGCAGGTTTGGGTTTGTGCTTGATGCATGGGGATGGCGGTGCTAGCAGTCGTCTTGGGGCCGGTAGAATTGATGAAGATAGTGGCGCGGAGCAGAGATAAACATGCCGGAGTCAGCACGTTGGGGTGGGGGGGTGGAGGGTGGAGGGGGGGGGGGGGTGTTGGGGCTGACGAGACCATGGGATGGGCAGCACGTCAACACACACAAATAAGTGCATATACACGCACACACACACACACACACACACTCACACTCACACGCACAGCCTGCAGGCCCTTGGAACGGTGTGAGGGGTCCAGTCCAGGCCAAATAACACGAACCCGTCTGCTACGTCCGCATTAGTCACTCTGCGGTGCCGGTCGATCTGGCCCGTCTATCGGGCTAATTGTGTCGCTTAACCGCTGGATCGCTACGGGCTCGGCGTTGGGTTAGAAGGCAACGAGGCAACGTACTGTGGTAAAGAAATGACAGCTGTGTGTTCCTCTTTGCCGCAGCGGAATCATCCGGCCGGGATGCTGGACCTGAAGGAGGACCTCGATAAAGACGAATGCAAACATGAACCGGAGTTGGAGATGGTGTATGAGACCAACTGCCATTGGGAGGGATGTTCCAAGGAGTATGAAACACAAGAACAGCTGGTCCATGTAAGGAGGAGACGAGCACTTCCTTAAGAAACATTTACCATCAGCCAACCTGAGCCAAGAGCAGATGTAATGCCTGAAAGTAATGAGTGTGTCCTGAGAGAGGGCCCGGCCTTGCAACAGGTGTGTCTGGGCCAGAATGAGACCCGATGACCTCGAACTATATGAGCCCTCTTAGCACGGTTCTCTAACCTTTTAAGGTACACTAAACCTCTTGGAAGTGCCCTCCACAGTAACCTGCCCCTTCTCAGAGAGCCCATAGCGCCCATAACGAAGATTCAGAGAGTCCGAATAAATCAACACTGGTTACGTTTGGTTCCTGTCGATCCGTTCTGAAAGTCCACTGAATCACCGTGTTGACACAACGAGAGCTCAGCTCAAAGGCTTGTACAGAATCACTGTGCATAGCATGTGTCATTTGGCATCTGTAAGTACATTGAGGCCATCCGAATTTGGAACTAATCATGGCCTTTTTTGTGCGTATGATGAATTTGTTGATACCTCCCAATGACCCGGATGGCTCATTTGGTTGAGGCGTGCGGACCTAACCCTTTGGAAGTTACTAGCCAGTCGAAGTGTTTTGCCTGGGACTGGAGAAGATCTAGTCTACCGATCTATGTATGTCTAGTGTGCTGAGTAGCAGTGGAACATTCCGGGCTGTCAGTGAAGCAGGGACAAAAGGTGAGAGAGACGGGGAGAGCGAGAGAGGGTGTAGGGGTGAGAGACAGAAAGCGGTAGCAGAGAGGGGGTGGTCCGAAACCAGAGAATTAGAAGTAGGCGGAGACTTGGGCCACGAGGTCCGAGGGAACGTCGAGGTGCTTAGACTAGGGCCACCATTATCGGCTCGACGGGGCTCAGTTAGATTTTCACTGAAATACACTCCAGCCGAGTGAAGCAGCCCTCTCTGGGATCCCTTATGATAGGAGCACAGACTACCGCAAAAAAGAAAATGGCCAATGACAGGCCGGGACGGTTTGGGTTCAGAGGGACAAAGAGGTGCTTGTCATCCGCAACCACCTACACGTGTCTCGGTCTTATTTACCACGGGGGAAAAGGTAATCCACCAGGGAGGGAAGCCTGAGGAATCTACGGTCCTCGACATGCCCTGCACTCTTTTAATGGGAAGATTTGGTTTAGTTACTGTCAGGACGCAACCTGAGCCTGTTTGTTCCCTGGTCGTTGGGTGTTCGTCGATGATCTCTATGTATCATGTCTGTCTACGGATGAGTTTGTTCCAGTCGTCTCACAAAACAGCGTTTGTAATCCCTGTACACTCATCCACCCCCCCCCCCCGAGCCCCTACACCCTAATAAGGGGATGCTTTCATGTGTACAATACCTGTCCTGACTCATCCGCCCGAGGCCACGTGCTCTAGCCAGCAGAGGATGGAGTTGAAATCCCTCCCGCTGGCAAACTCCGCCAAAATGTAGCGTTTGGCGGCACCTCCGTGCGTTCACGTAGTAGACGAGCGTTTGTCCGCTTTGGCGGTTGATTCCAGCTTCATTTCCCTAAACGTAGAGTCCCTCTTGTGAGAAACGAGCTCATTTATCAAAGACAAACAGCGGCACACTGCAATTGTGAACCAAAAACACAATCACGCCTCCTCGCTGTCTGACAAATGCAAAGTAAACTGCAAACTTTGATTGATGGCGTTACTTCTAATCCTCCCTCTGATCACAACCTGAAGTCTGCCTGTTCTGACAGACCTCCATCTGAGAGAAAGCCCCAGTGTGTAGCTTTCGCCGTGTGTGCGTGTCCTTTAAGTGGTTAAAAGCCTCTCTGTAACAGACACACATGATACAAGTAAATACTTAACAACAAAGACGATTCATTGGAATACAAGCTGGGTTAGGGATTGTTAGGGTTAGGAGGTGTGGGGTTAGGAGGTGTGGGGCTAGAGGTTGTTAGGGTCACTGGACGGTACCACCGTCTCCTAGGTAATGGAGAACCAAACCGGATTTAATGTGCCTCCTCCCGGTGTGACTCCATACAGCACATCAACAACGACCACATCCACGGGGAGAAGAAGGAGTTTGTGTGCCGCTGGGAGGAGTGTTCCCGGGAGCAGAAGCCCTTCAAGGCCCAGTACATGCTGGTGGTTCATATGAGGAGGCACACAGGGGAGAAACCACACAAGTGTACCGTGAGTAACTGATCCCTTCCACTGAGGGTTCACTCAGTCAGTCAGTGTACTGGCACACACACACATGATCGCACACACAGTGCGCCAACACACGCACACACACTCAAAGACAATCACACACACACACACATTAGCCCTCGAGATGGAATACCAGCTTTATCTACATAAACATAAATCTCACTCCAAAACCCTTTGTCCAGGTTCTCTGTAATGTGTATTATTCATCTGAAATGCAATATGGCCTTTTCTTGGTATTATTCTCAATCAGTTTTTTTTTTTTAAAGTTGGAAGATTCATCATGGCTACAATATATAACAAATATTCTCATAGAGCAGCTCCCCGGGCCTGTTAGAGGGGTATCTCTTAGCAGTTTCAACTGTAATGAAGGTAATTAATAATGTAAGTTGAGACGCAGAACGAGCCATGGGTCCTTATTACAGTCAAACCGGCATCCTCCTCCAACGGAATGTATCCGCGTTTCCCTCATGTGAGACTTCTAAGACGGTTCCCCACCCTCGGCCCCACACACTGATGTCACGGCGAGAAGTGTGTGAATTACGTGGGCCTCTCTGGAGTCGGGCCGTGTCCCCCGTCTATAGATGATACACCACAGCCCGGAACGCGATAATTGCAGAGGCACCGAGCAGAAAGGGACGACGTTGAGGAAACTGTACCCAGATGTGGTGTGTTTGACGGCTTCGGTGTTTTCTTCTCTGTCTGGCAGTTCGAGGGCTGCTGTAAGGCTTACTCCCGCCTGGAGAACCTCAAAACACACCTGCGCTCCCACACGGGGGAGAAGCCGTACGTGTGTGACCACGAGGGATGCAACAAAGCCTTCTCCAACGCCTCGGACCGAGCCAAGCACCAGAACCGCACACACTCCAACGAGGTACGTGAAACACACACTCCAACGAGGTACGTGACACACACACTCCAACGAGGTGCGCAAAACACACACTCCAACGAGGTACGTGAAACACACACTCCAACGAGGTGCACGAAACACACAGTACAACGAGGTACAGACACACACACACACTCCACCGGGTTTTTGGGTCTGGGTAACAATTGACATACTATATTCCATCCCTTCACTTCAGGTCCCTGGTCAAATGTGGTCCTCTATGACAAAATAGTACACTACGTTGAGTAGGGAATAGGACATCATTTTGGATACCTTCACGGAACTGGATCAGTGCCCAGCCAAGAAGACTTCAGACAGACTCACTGACTTACACTATTATGAATTCTCTTAGACGTCAGTATTCGTATCTGTGGTGACCTACTGTATGCACCCGGGCCAAAATATCGGACTATACAGAAACTTCAAACTGTCTACTGCTTCTTAGATTTTTGTCTGTACCAAATGTAAGCTGAAATGAGATTTGTCTGGGCCCTTTTCTCATCACGCCGTGATTGTTTTTGGATACCAATCCTTGTCCCAGTAAACTACGCCTGTGCGTGTGTGGGTGTGTGTTTGTAAATAATGAGGTGTGGAACTAATGAGTGTGGCAGCCCCACAATGCATTATTGTGAATCAAGCGCATGCAACCCCACGGAGACCGAAGACCACCTGCGGATCTCCAATACAAAATGAAACCTGGAGCCGTTTCAAGCCTCCTCCCAGCCTATCCATCAGAAGATAGAGGAGTGTGGGGGGAGATCACACACACACACACACACACGCGCAACATGCTTTACACCTCTGGATGAAAAACAAGACTTTATCTGCCCCGCCAGTACAACTTTAACTGGATTAGTGGAAGCCACATGAATCATGGTGATCCGCGGGTTTTCTAAGCAGAATCAACATGTCCCTGGTTTTTCATATATAATTTATACACTCTAATTGTGTGTTTACAACAACAGCTAGTCACAGTTAATCTGAGTAAGTAGGGGGTGAATAGTCTAATTCGCAGTCATGTATTTCGATGTTATTAAGCAGAATATGAACGGGAAGATATTCATCTTTCTCGGTTTCCTTGTGAACAACGCCAGTGTTGTGGGTTTAGATCCTACTGGGAGCGCAAACAAAACTGTCTGCTGAAAGGCACATTTAAAACATGCCAGTTTCTCTTTCTTAAATCTACCTCACGGTTCTGCTGCGCCTGGATCCAGGTTAAATAAATGCAATGATGTCACCCACAGAAACCGTACGTGTGCAAAATCCCAGGATGTACAAAGCGCTACACGGACCCCAGTTCCCTCAGGAAGCACGTGAAGACAGTGCACGGACCAGAGGCCCACGTCACAAAGAAACAGCGCAGTGACCTTCCGCCAAGCAGACCCATGCCACCCAAGGAGAATGGAGAGAACGACACTGGCCGCGGCATGGGGGAGAAGATGGACAGCGCCTCTAGAGGCATGGAGGACTACTTGCAAGTCAAGTCTATTAAGACAGAGAACTCGGTGGTAAGAGATCGTTCGAAGTGGGAGATGTACAGGGGACATATTAGTATTCTGTAGTATTGTTTCAGCAAGCATTTGAGAAGATAAGTGCCTTCCCAATCTATGGTTTAGTAACCTTACTTTGTGTTTAATCGAATAATGACCCCTCTAACTTATTAGGCTGTAACAGCATGCACATCTTACCTAACAAACCTTGAACCTTTCTAACACCCGCTGCTTGCTGCCTGAACGTTTCCTTTCCGTTTCTCTCCTCAACAAAACTTTCCATACGGACAGACGTTACTAAGGTGAGCAGAGCTTCTGTTTAAGCTTCAGTTCATTACAGCGGTTCCCTCCTGATTCATGAACATTTCATAATTTTCACCATCGAGTCAAAGCCGGCATGGGACACAGGATTTGGCCCAAAAGTGTTATCATTAATACATAACTTAATCCTTCCCAGCTCTCTTCCCAACCCCTTCCAGTACTCATCGTTTCCATTTAAAGTTCTGGATGAAAGACACTGCCCGGTTTACCGTACATATCAGGTGACCCCTGTCTTTTGAGCCTGTTGAATAAACGTGTTTTCTCTCTCTGCAGATGTATCAGTCCAGCCCTGGTGGTCAGTCGTCGTGTAGCGGCGAGCCGTCACCATTTGGCAGCGCCACCTGCCATGACAGTGGAGTAGAGACGGCCCTCCACAGCGGCGGGGGCAGCGTGGGGGACCTGGCCGGGCTGGACGACCTCTCCGGGGCCTCCTTGGGCACCTCCTCGTGCCTCTCGTCCGGAGAGTCGGGCCTCGGGGTGGGGCTCCACCCGTGTCAACAACTGGCCCCCGGCTACATCCACAGACTAGAGCACCTGAAGAGAGAGAAGCTGAGGACGGCAAGGGAGTCCTGCCAGTGGCCAGACCGTCATCTGGCTCCACCAGTACTGAACTCCAAGCTACCGGCCATATCAGCCAGCGGTGAGTAGACGCCACATTAAAGTAGACATCAAAAACACGTCAGCGCAGTTCCGAGTTCCATAATCTGAAGGCTACTCGGAGGACAGTTTTTTCCGGTGTAACGTAAACTCCCCTCCTCAGGGTCCCTTCTGGAGAGTTCAGGTACCGGTGACGGGCCAGGGTCACTGCCCGGCCTCAGCCTCAGTAAGATGACTTTCCTGAACCAGCTGGATCGTCTGATGGAGCGCAGGGACAGCGCCGCCAGCACCGACTCCTCCGCCTACGTCAGCCGACGTTCCTCCGGCGTCTCGCCCAGCTACTCCAGCCGACGCTCCAGCGACGCCTCGACGTTCAGCGACCGTCGCAACAACATCAGCTCCGCCGGCTCCTACGACCCCATCTCCACAGACCTGTCCCGGAGGTCCAGCGAGGCTAGTCAGTGCGAGGGTGTCCTCAGCCTCACCCCGGCCCAGCACTACCGCCTCAAGGCCAAGTACGCAGCGGCCACGGGCGGTGCCCCTCCAACGCCTCTGCCCTGCGTGGAGGGGACGAGTCCCAGGACCCGCGGGGCCCTTTACGGGAGCTCTTTGCAGCGGGACTCGTCGTCCGCCAACCACGCCTTCGACGGTGTCGTTCCGAGGCGCTGCAGCGGTGACGTGGGTGGGTACGACGGTGTGATGCCCCACGAGACGCCGTCCGGCATCCCCCGTCGGGCAAGCGACCCCGCCCCGCGGCCTCCGCCCACCTACCCGTTGTCCCATCAGCCTCAGGTGCAGCGGTACAACAGCAACCTGCACAGCCTCCACCCTCAGACCAACCAGGTGCAGCGGTACAACAGCATGGGCGACGTGCAGAACCTCCACCCTCAGGCCTTCCCGGCCCACCAGGTCCAGCGGTACAACAGCATGGGCGACGTGCAGAACCTCCACCCTAAGGCCTTCCCCTCCAACCAGGCCCAGTCTGCGGCTGAAAAGCGCCACCTGGCCCTACAGGGCCTCCACCCGCGTTCTGTCGGCAGCCTTCAGCATTACCCCTACTGCCCCCGACCGCCCAGCATCTCCGAGAACATCACCATGGAGACCACGGCAGGTGACGCGGACGAGATGATGTCACTTCCTGACGACGTCATTCACCATGACAGATCGGGAGAGTGTGCCGCCGGGTACAACAGGAGTTTCCACGGAAACGCAATAAACCCTAACCAACGTCAGCGGGCGTCTGCGGTGTCCGATATGAACCAGAACCCGACGTCGGTACCACAGACACAAACCGATCCCCCGTCCTGTGCCCTGAGCCCAGACCAGCAGAACCGGCCTTTCCTCTCCCCACCCAGGCTTAGTCAGAGCTCCATGCCGGTCCAGTGGAATGAGGTCAGCTCTGGGACAGTGGAAGCCCCACACGACCAAACCAGGTGTCAACAAATCTGTGGCGGGAATGCGAACCTCACGGTGGTCCAGCAGAAACAGAACTTTGGCTCGTCCATGAATCTGAACTCCAACCGACACGTGGCACAGGTGACACACAGCCTGGCTCCAGCGGCCCGGCTGGGGAGACACATGCAGCACCAACATGCAGAGGCAAGACCGGGTTATGACCCGCAACACAGGCCGCATGCTAACTGGAATGAACCGGCGGGCCTTGAGTATGGACCTGAACAGCTTCTGGGGCCTAGCGATGCTAACGCTAATGCTAACCAGAGTTCCTCCTGCGGTACCGGGGCGGTCGGGGCCACTCTTGGCCTGTTCACAGTGCACACCGTGGACATGCAGAACCTCCGGCTGAGGGCGCCAGCAGGGGAAGGTCCGACGTTTCCGGGCGGCGGTGTAAACTCCACCCAGACAATCTCGCGTCAGCAGAACTGTAAATTGGCCACGCGGATCCTGCATCCCCACCAGTATGAAGGTGAACCGCCCCTTCGGCCGAGACCGCCCGCCGGATCAAAGCCTCAAAGTCTTGGACCGCATTCGGCGTCGGCGCTGGTACAGAAACACGCGCCGTCATGTCCGGACGGCGGAGTCACGTTCTACACTGGACAGATCCGCGTCTTTGACGCCGCAGGAAACACCAACGCGCAGACGTCGACATCGTCCGTCGCGGACGTCCCTCGGTGTCCGTTAGGCCGCAGAGACACTGCCACGGCCTCTACGGGAATAGCCAATCAGGTCTCCAGTACGGTGGACCAGATTGACTTCGACACCATGCTGGACGACGGGGACCACTCCAGCCTCATGTCGGGCACCATCAGCCCCAGTATCCTCCAGAGTCTGTCCCAGACCTCCTCCCGACTCACCACCCCGCGAACCTCCGTCGCCCTGCCCTCCCTGCCCGTTCCAGCAGGGGGCAGCAACATGGCCATCGGAGATATGAGCTCCCTGCTCACAGCGCTGGCGGAGGAGAGCAAGTTCCTCAGCATGATGTCGTAATGCAGAGCGCAGGTTCACGGGCGTGCCGGATACAGTGAACGCCGCGGTACTGGTCCCGTAGTGTTGGTAGGTAGGATGCGCTGGTGTTGCCAAGCTCCGTCGTTAGTAGCGTATCTACTAGCGACAGTTCGAACTGACTGTGTGTACGGCAGGAAAGGAATGCACTAGTTCTCATTACTGGAGAGGTTCATTCACCTGACCATCTCATTGAACTCGAAGCACCGTTGTCAGTGAACGTTGACCGTGCGAACACTCGTTTAACAGAAACTAAGGAACATTTGAGTTTCAGGGGACTTCATGCCAAAATACCTCCACGTTCTTGATGAGTTACCTTGTACAGTGTTATTAGGGATCTAACATGGCCATTTCCCATCCCATCGAGAAGCCATATTTTGCCTTAGATGAGTAAGTGCAGAAAGTACAATGTAAACCGCAGCACAAATATGTTAATGTTGTACATGAGATATATTGTACAGTTCTGCAGTGAAGACGTTTACCAAGTGCCTGGCTGTGCCGAAGCATATGTTTAACAAGCATATACGTAACAAGCATATGCGTAACAAACATATATGTAACAAGCATATATGTTACACGCATATATGTAACAAGCATATGCGTACCAAGCATATATGTAACAAGCATATATGTAACAAGCATATATGTATCAAGCATATGCGTAACAAGCATATATGTAACAAGCATATGCGTAACAAGCATATATGTAACAAGCATATGCGTAACAAGCATATATGTAACAAGCGTATGACACCGTTCACGTACGAGTACAACCAGGTGACTCTGTATGATACAAATGTAGGAATTTTCTGTTGTTATAAAGTTATTTAAAGACTGCAAAACATGTAAATTGTGTAAATTACTTGACCTAAAACGATCAGATCCTTTGGTCCATATTCAAGAGTCAGTCCATACAGAATTGTGTTTTTCTGTCAATGAATCTGCGAAAAGACTATAACTAATAATTCAATGATAGATTGAGAATAAATCTCATTTTTTCTAATCTGTTTAGTCATGTCAGGTCTACTTTCATACATTATCTTCATGTCGTTGTCTTGTTGAGTTGGACTTTAGAGATTACCCGTGGCATCTCAATTTCAAGATTCTTTTCAAATTAATTCAAAAGAACATGCAAATACATGGTAAACATAGATTATATTGTTATTTCCTTTTGGTAACAATTTAAGAGAAATCTAAAAGGGAATATAGGACTCCTTTTCAGTGAAAAGGGTTTTTCTCCAGTTCAGCCCTCAGTAATTATATAATAGTGTGTTTGGAATCAAATACTATTTTACTCTACCATTTAACTCTATTGTGCTGGGTATATAGATATCTTTTTGTACATTTTTATGAAATACAATATTGCTGTTGTTTTTTTACTAAAGTTGTGTCTGGTGAGTTATTTTATAGTAGTGTGTTATTGCTTTATGTTATGGCAGGTTGAATAGAAATGTTTTTAAAAAGTCTCAAATTGTCCAGCACTACACAGGAACTGTATCATTAAATCAACCTATCTAATTCATATTAGATCTTTTTTTAACTGCTACTCCAAATGCCTTCACATTCTAAGTAGTCCATTGTGCGACTGCCTGTCACTGTATAGAACCAGAACATCGAGAACATAGATAGAACTGAAAGGATACGACATCTGAGACATGTGCTGTTCTTTGTGAACGTTCCTTTAATCGTAGATGTATATGAATGTTGATTGCCTAAATAATTCAGGAGCAAACTTTCTCCTTTGAAGCCACGCTAGCGCTCTGTGCGACAGACAATGCCGACGATGCATTTTCCTCCCACACTGTAGCTCATCGTGTCAGACAATTAAAAGACACTGGCTACGTTTCAAAGTGATTATGGAGGCTTTGAAACGGGCTCCTATGACCCTGTCTTAGCCCCGCTATAAATTTGGCCTTGACACAATGCTAGTTTCACGGCAGAAACAGATGAGAAAGGACACACTTGTAAAAGCAAAAGGCTAATACAGAGCAGTTGCCCGTATGTAGTCTGACATGAACACTGGCAGATTGGCCCAGAGGAAATAGCTGTTTAAACCTCATAAACACACACACACACCAGTGTGAGCTAGAGTGAGAGACAGATATATGTGGTGGGGTGGGCTGAGTGTTAGTACTGAGGAACAAATGAATTTATTCTGACAGAAAATACAGCCGAGAATACGTTTGATCTCAGGTTTTAAAGCATTTTTGCCACTGGAATTCCATATTCTCTCAGAAATGAAGGACAGAAAATAGCCCCGGGAAATGAGATCCTACCACAGAGAAAAGGGGGCTAAAGTAAGAATCAAGTCGGGCATGAATTAGCAAACACCATCAACGTATTGGCGACGCTAACTGGATGAGAACAGAGCGGGTAAAAACGACGACACTGTGTATACAACAGAAATATATACAGTAGTGCGGCAACATCCGAACCGGCATGACTGTGCCCAAACACTACCACCCTGCCCGGGACTTGGGTCCTGCCACTTCCGGTGTCGCTTCCGTCCCACCTGAGGGCAGCTGTTCAGTCCAAATGGCTCCTGCCGACACAATCGTGGAACCGGCTTCCCCTTAAAGATATGCCGGCAGAGTCCGTGACCATTTTCCTAGAACGCCTAAAAGCCTTCCTACTCAAAAGGTTACAGACAGTTTAGGTGCCTTGCTCTCCTGTGACATTCGGTCTATTCCTGAGATGGCAAAACACATTTTATGCTAAGTTATTGCCCATCGGTTATACAATAAATTTATAAATCTCTGTTGTCTTTTCACCATACATTTCCTGGTTTGAAGTAGCCCTACACTAACTAGCAAATCTTGCTGTCTGTATCATCCAACCACCGAGCAGGAACAAGTCAGTAAACACGTTTTGTTGAACAAGCGTCCCTTGCTGAGATGTAGAATGAATCATCATTTATTCATGGAAGTTTTAACTGTGATATTCAAGAAAACGCTGCAATGGAACACGTTCTATGTTTCCTTCTGGGTGATAAGTAACCTTACAACCGGACCAGTAAGCCAAAGGTTGCTAGATTGAATCCCAGAGTGATGAACTTAACACTTATTGCAATGAAAATGAAATGAGAAAGGCAAACATTTATTTTAACTGACAAGAAATTAGATTAGTTTCAGTTCCTATTTCTATTTCTTGTGCATTTAAATAAATTCACCAGGGAGGCATAATGGAGTTGGACATTCTTCTCCATGAAAGAAACAGGATTTGCAGTATGTTGTTGGAATATGTATCCTTAACATGAGGGACCTTGTCCGATCCAGAACTTGAATGGGTGGAGGAGGGATACAGCCCGATTCACAACCAGAACCTCAACCCGTACACTACCTCTGTTTCTACATCCTGGTCAAAACTAACTCTCGCCATAACCCTGCATTTCCATTCGTCAACTGTCCCCTCACAGAAAACAACGGTACAGTCTAGCTCACATGCAAAGTAATAAGCAAGTCATTGGCAACTGTTTCTCATTACGGAGCCCACAAAGGAAATCATGTCTCTCTAAACCAAGCAGCACAGCAAGCATGTCTGTTGTGAATTAACGTGCTTTCAGGGCATGCACTTGACAACATGTCCGCAGGGCAGAGGAACGAGGTTTACAGTCTTCAGCACACACACACACACATACACATTTGTTTTACTGTCTTGTCGGGACCAAGCTAACTGTTGTCGTTAAAACAGCTGCCTAATCGTAGAAGTGGGCCACAGACGACTGGACCTGGAACAGGCTGGTAACGACAGGTTTCAGGAGAAAGTGGTCCACCGTCTTCTCCCTCTGAACCCTGTCAGGGCAGGGCCCTGAGCCACAGGCCGGCAGTACGAACGATGCATCAATGCAGCCGCTGACACCGGCTGTTGACGGATTGGGTGAGCAATGAGAGCAGGGCAAAGAACTGTGAGCACCATGTTGGACAATCAATCAATTAGCCCAGCCGAGCAGCTCCGGGCTGGCTGGGGAACCAGGCAGCCCCCCCTAATTACCACACCAGGGGCCATGCGGTGGTTCCTCACAGGGCCCAGCGGTGGTTCTTCACAGAGCCCAGCGGTGGTTCTTCACAGGTCCCAGCGGTGGTTCCTCACAGGGCCCAGCGGTGGTTCTTCACAGGGCCCAGCGGTGGTTCTTCACAGGTCCCAGCGGTGGTTCTTCACAGGGCCCAGCGGTGGTTCTTCACAGGGCCCAGCGGTGGTTCTTCACAGGGCCCAGCTGTGGTTCTTCACAGGTCCCAGCGGTGGTTCTTCACAGGTCCCAGCGGTGGTTCTTCACAGGGCCCAGCGGTGGTTCTTCACAGGGCCCAGCGGTGGTTCTTCACAGGTCCCAGCGGTGGTTCCTCACAGGGCCCAGCGGTGGTTCTTCACAGGGCCCTGCTGTGGTTCCCCACAGGGCCCTGTGGTGGTTCTAGACCACCTCTGTTGTATATTCAACAAATAAAACATAACAAAATAAACTGTATATATTTTATGATTTCGCATTTCAACCTCATCAAAATAATAGGGATCCCTAAACCAAACCAGCCACAATTTCTCTGGTTTCATTTATTTTATGGCCCTATATATTCATCAAAGACCTGTATCCCCAATTGGAACATCACCATCCACCATGATGCATTAGATCAGCTTCCGCCACCTCCAGCACACACACAAACTCACACGCTCACACACACTTCCCTACGGAGGGGACTACACACGCCTGTTAGTGATTTGTCGGAGATCTGAGGGTCTCCCTATTCTCACTGGGCCCCTGTGAGAGCTTCCAAGAGGGGCAGCCAGCCCTCCACGCTTTTCCTCCCCTCTCATCTAACTTCCAGAGTGAAGGGCATTTGCATAAAGCTGTAGGAAGCCCCACCCGGGTCGACGCACTTGAAGTGCCTCTTCCAGATCTCCTCGGCGTGGTTAATTAAATACAACACAATACCAAAGCTCTCCTCTCCCAAAGTGGCGTCAGGGGCTTCTGTTTCGAGGTACAGAGAGCGGACGAAGAGCGTGCTGCACAAACACTCCCAATGAGAAAGGGGAGGGGATGTGCTGGGATGGGAGGGAGGGGGAGGAGGGTGGGGTGATTGGGGAAGGGAGAGTGGTTTTCGCCTACATATTGGCCGTTGCAGTGCCGGCTCCGTATTGAGGAAATGATTGGGTTTTAAATGGGGTTGTCCTATGCCTGCTCAGTTGGAACAGAACATTTTCCCTCCCGGCTGAGAGTCCACTGCAGGCAAGACAGTGGCGCTGTGTGCTGGACGGGGCTGCGCCCCCCGAAATTGATTCATAAATTAATTTTGTCTTTCAGTGGCAAAAAGGCCCGGCTGGATTTCAGAGAAATTTACATGATATAATTGTAATAAAAATGAATGACCTATCAGGATTTTCAGTGCATGATCCATCAAGGCTGACATTACAAGCCGAAACAGGGTCCGCGGGGCTATTTTGCGGGGAAGATTCGGCCTTGTTAGCATGTCATGTGTAATAATATATGTAATAATGCATGGCGGTGCCTTTAATGGCGTAATGCGATGTTTGATAAGGCGGTTTTGAGGTTTTAGAGGACATGGTGTCTCCTTCCCCGTCTCCTCTGTCACAAAGAAGATTTTCCTTGACAGAACGGGTGGATCCAGCGCTGATTGATTTAGCAGCAGTGCGGTTATTCACCTAATCAGAATTTTCCACAAGACGCCATGTTGCAGCCCAACCAGTGGCATCGCTGAGTGGCTTTGTGTCTCCGTGACGTCCGCGACGCCATAACTTGACGATAGTTAAAAGAAAGGCACAAATTAAAACAGGAACAACCAAACCCGGCACGTAAACGCACAGTTACGTGCCGAACATAGGAGTTCCCACCGGGCAAAACCACTTCTCAACGTCTTTTCAAACAGAAAGGCACAATTTCAACGTCTTCTCGACGCCTTGCGGCGGTCAGGTTTATAATCTCTCAAGAGTGTACAAAAGTAAGTACAGTTTGGGAGTTCCGTACCCACACATCATATAAAACCGGGCAAGAGGGAGACACGAACACACTAATCCGCAGCCAAACTGGAGCCGCCGGCTTGGGACTGCAGGGACGAAGCCCCCTGAGGTGGTTTCGTAGAAGTATTAATAATGTAAATATTAATCCTCGGCGGTGTTCCACACACTTCCTGACTTTTGATCCGTTCATTACAATAGGACCACTGCGCAGCCAATGGGAGGAAAGGGCTTTGGAAGAGTAGGAGAGGGCAACACGTCTGTACCTGGTGAATATTAACATCTCTTCCTGTATAATCTACCTCTGCTGAAAGGTCAGGGGGCGAAGCGGGGACGAAAGACACCCACCATTTGACAGAGTGTGTGTGTGTGTTAGTCGTATATCTGCCGGTACTGTACATGCGTGTGTTTGGGGGGTGGGAGGAAGGGGGCACCTCTGTCATGCTCTTAAAACTTTGTGAAGATGTTGTGGTTTAAAGTTTGAAGATTTACCAGAAATGGATTCCAGATGGAGGTTTAAAAACAAGTTCCAGCTGTGGCCTCCTGAGGAGTTCAGCAACACTTTGGTGGCACAGACAGCCCTCATCCATCCAGAAAAGACTAGGCAATGGATGCTATCATATAGAAAACCCTCATCCATCCAGAAAAGACTAGGCAATGGATGCTATCATATAGAAATACCTTATCCATCCAGAAAAGACTAGGCAATGGATGCTATCATATAGAAATACCTTATCCATCCAGAAAAGACTAGGCAATGGATGCTATCATATAGAAATACCTTATCCATCCAGAAAAGACTCGGCAATGGATGCTATCATATAGAAATACCTTATCCATCCAGAAAAGACTAGGCAATGGGCCCCTTCATATAGAAAACCCTCATCCATCCAGAAAAGACTAGGCAATGGACCCCTTCATATAGAAAACCCTCATCCATCCAGAAAAGACTAGGCAATGGGCCCCTTCATATAGAAAACCCCTATCCATCCAGAAAAGACTAGGCAATGGGGCCCTTCATATAGAAAGCCCTTATCCATAAGTGAAATAAGCCTTATTAATAACAAATAACATTGGGGACTAGGACAAAGTGTAGAAAAAGGAACAATTATTGAGGCGCAGGATAAGCTTGGTGATTAGAGGAGGCCCATCCGTACTTCAGGAGTGTCCCACATCAACAGTCCAGAACAGACCCACCAATCTACACCACAGTCAAAAGAAATGAAGGATCCGTCCTCCTCTACACACTGCGGTTATAAGGCTGCACTTTGGGGGAACCTGTTCTTCATCAAAGACATAAAATCCCACACTACAGGGGTGGGAATACCTGTCAGGTTATCAAATCAAATTTTATCTGTCGTACGCTTCTTAACAAGTGTAGTCTAAGAGCTAAATGTTAAAAGTATTAACATTTTGCTGTTTTAATTCTGTTACCGTTTTCTGTTCTTTTTTCAGCATTTTGCTACATTTTCCAAAAATGCAGAAAGATAATAAAAAGATAGTAAACAGTAACAGAATTAAATATTCAAAGAAAAACTCACTTTATGAAATCAAAATATGCCAAATGTAAAATGATACAAATGTTAACTTAAAATGTTTAAAACGTTGTATTTTTGTGTCAGAGATACCCAGAAATCAAATGTGATATACACAAAGAGATATGGGTCCATCAAAAGCATTATTGGGTTTAACTAGAGCATAAATATATGACACAAGAGGAATGCATTTTACAAAAAACAAGAATGTGTCATGGTATTTCCAAAACATTTAAGAAGGCTTATCCAATCGGGTAGGAGGCCATCAGTGTCATGAACTAATACAACATACATATTCATGATGTGTTGCTATGCAAAATAGCATCTGTCTTTCAATAGCATACCATCTGTTTGAGGGACTTAACAATATTAGCAGTTCATTAGTCAAATACAATAAGGCGTTTGAAAAACAATTGTTTTTGCTCATTACTTCCAAGATTAACTCACACAGAGGTTTGAGTGCCATTTCTGATGAGCAATTCTGTGACGATCTCTGATAACAATAATTTATTTATGAATCCAGAATGGTCAATTAAATCCACTGGGGTAGTGGATCGCGGAATGTCCCCTTAACGATTTGTTGAAAACGAGAGGAAGGGAGAGTTTAGGGGAGGTGTGGTGGACCTGAGGCCATGCGTTCTGGTTTTAATGAGGGCTTCCCGAAGACCCCGAGAGGGGAGACTTGGAGGCCCCCGAACAGCAAGGTGTCATTCCTGACCTCCCTCTGCTACTACCACAGCCGTGACATCCTGACTCCCGGAGACCCCACTATCTGCAGAGCTTTAACATGTCCCAACCACCCCCCCAACACCCCTCCACCCAGCCCCCAACACCCCTCTACCCACACCCCAACCAAACTTTGTATAAAATATCTTGAATTTGTACATCTGACACAATGTCAGAAAATGTAACCATAAATCCACTATAAGGAAAGACAATAGACCGGAGCAGCACCTCCCAATAGGCTGGGCAACACCTCCCAATAGGCGGAGCAGCACCTCCCAATAGGCGGGGCAGCACCTCCCAATAGGCGCGGCAACACCGCCCAATAGGCGGAGCAGCACCTCCCAATAGGCGGGGCAGCACCTCCAATTGGATCTAAGCAATCCCATTGGTCTCCTGTTTAGCTTTGCCTTCGTGAGAAATAGGTTCATGGTACTGGCCCAGCAGAGGAACATCAACGGGCAGTCGACGGAACCCTTGAGCGGAAGAACACTAACATACAGGCTTTCACTGGTGCACAAGGTCAGCTTTACATGTATCTATATAAATGCATCTGATACATCTTCATGAATAAATGAAAGTGAATCGGACATTCCATCATCTATGGGCTCAATGGGACAATACCCACAAAACCTACATCTGCCATAAAGTCAGGAGTGCGTTGTCACATATACTGTCGGCTTAAGACAACCGAACAGCAGCATTTGGACTGTCCCTATCCACGGAAATGTAGCCTGAACGAAAAAACTTAATTGTGATTCTGTCTAGACAAGCTTTCCCAGAACATAATCCTTACCCTATAACAAAGCCAAGGAGTAAATCTCCACAAAACCCGGACCCGATCAGATGAAGCATCCTCTTTGATCTGCATGGCATAGCAGGTCAACAATGAGGTTTGGTTTGAACATCAATAATATATTTCTACATCTTAACAGGGAAAATATGGTTTGAAGAATCTATTCCATTGTGGTCTGAGAGAGAACTGGTTCTCCTGAAGGGAAGTACATCTCAACCCAGCATTTCATAACAGAAACACACTGTAGCTTAGACCCAAAAGAACAAAGGCCCTGTGTTTTCTTCTGGGATTTTCTTCTTCCAGTGGCACAGACTAAAGTTTAACATCCAGCATGCCCTGCATAAAAACCTATTTAAGTAGTTGAAACTATTGCAGTTATTTAAAAAAATATATAGAATAATGTATGTCAGAACGAATTAACTCAATGGCTCCGTTTCTATAAAATATTACAAAGAAACGACAGTGACTCGGCTACTTATATCACAGATTTAAAGACTGACGCAATAGTGACCTTATTCTTAAGTAATGCAGGCTAATGCTTTTCTTAGTGAGATGAGAGACCCAGCCAGCCAAAATAAACCAATTGAAAAAGCTCCAAAACATGATCAATCCCCTTTTATTAACCAACCTGCGTTCTCAGCTTATAAATCAGAGAGGCTATTAACACACCTTTTGCATCAGCAGAGAAAGCGATGTCATTTCCCACCGCGGTTAAAAGAGCCTGCGGTAAAACCCACCTTTGGCAGAGACGCCAGGCTTGTTGCACGGCTCCTTTCTGCCCAGCCAAACGGGCCGGGGGAACCAAGTGGCGCGTGCTTTGGCTGGGGGACAGACAGGACGGAGCGGGCGTGGTAAGGACACGAGGAGCGAGAGAAGGGATGTCTCCCCCCCAGCTCCTGTTCTCCTCTTGTCCTCCCGTCACATGTCCGGCACCTCTCCCCAAGACAACACCGACTCCTTACTTTGGTTATCAGTGCAGTAATAACCTCACATAAAGCCTCGGTAGATAGACAACATCTAATCTAACACCTATGAAAAATAGCTCGATCTCTCTCTCTCTTTCTCTCTCTCTCTTTGTCTCTCTCTCTCTTTCTCTCTCTGTCTCTCTCTCTCTCTCTCTCTGTCTCTCTCTCTCTCTGTCTCTCTCTTTCTCTCTCTTTCTTTCTCTCTCTTTCTTTCTCTCTCTCTCTTTCTTTCTCTCTCTCTCTCTGTCTCTCTCTCTCTCTCCCAGGCTGCTCGTCCGGCCTGCCCTGCATTAGAACCTATTTATGCAAAGCAGTTGGAGCCTGATGCCTGTCAGATGCTAATCACCACAAGGATGATAGATGATGTTTATTTTGTGATGATGGAACGCAACCCCCCGAATGATGATAATTGTAATAAAAAGGACGGATCAAGCCTCCAAAGTTATTAAATTATCAGGCCATAATTTGCATTAATGTCTGGTCCGGGGTGCCGCGTGCCTTGACAGCTCAGCTCGGGCCCCCGTGCCGCTCTGTCTTGTTAGGATGAGGCCACCTTCAAACGCTCCCGTTGCCCTTCAGTGGATGACAGCTTATCATAAACACTCGTTCCAAACCTATAGGGACAATTAGTTGATACTTTACCTGAACATGTTGAACACATATATTAAACAACAATTCTAGTAGAGTGCAGAAAAGAGCCCTGGTATTTTGAACTACAGAGGGTCCAAAATCAATACTTGTCTTATGTACGCAATACATTTTGTCGGAGCCAAAATGGACTATAAATAGTTTTTCAGCTTTTTTTGCAGACCAGTATCAGATCTTTAAAATAAATATTCTCTCATCATTTGGGTGCTGGTGAGGAGAAGAACCAATCACAGACTGGTTACCTGAGCGCCCAATGTTCCACTGAAACAAGCCCTTAACCCAATGAGTGGAGTAATGTTTATCAGATGGGCCTTCAGTCAAGGACTTTTTTTTTCCTGAGTTGGTTTGGTTGTCTTGTTATAACTAAACATTTGAACAGGGGGATTCTCCTTGGAGAACTGAACCTCTGGTGAAGAGCCAACTGGACTGAAAAGCAGTACTAGAAGAAAAGAGATGAATGGAGGAGTAGAAATAGCTGAGATATAAAATAGAAGGGAAGTGGGTAATGGGGCAGCATTTCGGTTAAGTGCGATGTAACAGAGGAATACAAGAATGCGAAGAATTCCCCCACTGCAACAAATCACCCTCAGGACAAACAGTTTTACAAATGTTCTCTTCTTTTGGCAGATAAAGTTATGAAGCCTTATTAGACCTGAGACTGTTTAAACAGCATCATATTCTAGATAATCGGTATGTTTCTTTTTTTATACAAAGCATTGTCCAGACACAAAGTCATCCACGGGTTTATGTGTATTCGTGCTCATTCAAGAGATTACCGAATCCACATTTTACCCGTCTTCCACTCATATTGCTTCCATTAATATTCTGAAGCTGCTGATCACTGAGTGGGAAACAACTGAGAAAAACAAACAGACAAAAGAATAAAAAATAGAATTCTACACAATTATTATAAGTGACCATTTCAACCAGCTGTCGGTAGAATTTGCGGGGCTCTTGGCTGTTACCACCACAACAACTACAGTGTTTGATGGAGAATGAGTGTTCCAGAATCCTCAGCCTAGCCAATCAGAGAGGCTCTGGGGGTTCTAATGACCCCTAGGTCAGAGGGGTCACCGGAGTAAAAAGCAGATCTGAGAAACGGCGGGCTAGCTGCCAAGACAGGTCCATAAATCCCCTCTCTCAGAGCAAGACATCTTATATTATGGTGTTAAATCAAACCATAATCACAGGGTTGCATTGTGCTACTGGTCCCTGGCACGCAGAGCAGAGAGGAGGCAGCTAATGGAGAGATCAATTAGCCCCTGAGCTTAGGAGGAAAATAATGTACCCTGAGAGTAAGCTTTTGTGCTGCTTTGTCTGGGAAATCATTGCTATCCATCTGTACAATGTCGTTATTAATCCATTGTAGTGTTCAACAGGTTGGTGGTTTTTGTCTTGTACTATATGGTGGAGTTCGGCGTCAAGTCCAATTTGGAAGCACTGAAGCGACCTCTAGTGGACATACATGGAACGGCTTTAAATCAAGCGCCTATTTGACAGAACACAGCATAAGATGTATCCCGCACGTCGCAAAGTTTCACTGTCAGATTAAAATGTAATTACAGCGTGATTGAATAACTGGGATACTTTAAACAATGACAGGATTTTCATTCGGTATACAATCACAAACGGCAATGGAGGGTTTTTAAACGGAAAAACTGTCAAGACAGAGATATTTTTGCAACTATATTCAGCTCTCTGTTGGCTGGAAATGACATGAAATTTGGTATATTCAGACAGCAGTTCCATGAATGGCCCTCTGTTCCTGTTTCCTAATCGTACTGAATAATAAAACAGAGAAAATCACTTCCCCACACTCCCAGGACGGCAGACATCTAATGTCTGCTTGACACAGGTGCTGCTCTGCTCTCTGCAGCTGTGGGACCGAGCTGGCCGCCTGATGAGGGCCCTTCCATACTAAACAGGCAGATTAGAAACCTTAAACGGAGGGCAGCCTGGAGAGGTCCTGTTACCGAGACCTCCCGGGTCCTCTTGCATCTCATCAGGCAGGTACTCTGACATACACACACACATCCCAGCCAACCAACAGCCAGAGACCCTCACATAAACGAAAGCTCTCCTTCCTGTTCACCCCCTCCCCTCCTTCTCTGCTTCACTGTCTTCCACTCCTCACTGACCTCTTCCTCTGCCAACGTCTGGCGCTGGGCTGCCGCTACCACCATTCCCATCATGCACAGGGGCATACGAGCTCCCATGAGTACGCGCACAGCTCCCTACCATCTGCCTTGATTTATAGAAAATGGCCTGATGATTTATGGCCTAGTCATCTCACAATGAAGTCGTTTTCTTTCATTACGGAGACCTACTGACCCAGCCGCCACTCCCTGCCTGCTCGGGGAAACGTGCCCTAATCATACGCCATAAAGATCTTTAAACAGAAGGGGGTTTGCCGGGGCGGGATTTAATGCAATTAGGGGAGGAGGGGTTTAATGCAATTAATTTTCGCCACGTAAATGCAAACGGAGCTAAGTAGAGTGGCGCCATGGAGGCCTGCGCGGTGTGTCGGAGATGAGACGCGGCCACCGTCGAGAGACCCCTGCCGCGGCGAGCCTTCCTCGGGGAGCGGAGGCTCGGTGGTCGCTGCGCCGGCCGGGAACACGCCGCAGCGCCGCCCACTCCGCTACCGGGCGTTAACGCGAAACAAAGACCACGAGGAGCGGCGGGTGATACAGAGGACCCGAAAGACGGACGCCGGGTTGGAGCTTCCAGATCTTCACACTTTAGCGACGTCACACACTGTTTTACATCATTCATGGGACAACCCACTAGCACCTTGTGTCAATATTGATGGGGCGATGATAGTGACTCGTTATTTGTGCCAGATCAGACAGAACGAACACGCACACACACGACAAATGTCTGGCCGAATCACCACATTCGGTAATGGACTGGGAGCTGTAAACGACCCCTGACCTGGCTGTTGTGACCTCCTGACCCCCTCCCTCCTTACAGAATCACTACTAACAGTTTAATTGAACTTTCACATTGCTTCTCACTTTTGTAGGAAAAACATACACAGATGAAGACAGGGGGAAGTATCATTAATAAAATGTAAAGAGCGCCATCTGCTGTTATCATTAAGTCATGAAGGAAATTTTAGACATTAAATACATTTTTGAAGAAACAGCAGTTATATAGACTGTGTATGCAATATATACAAACGCAGTGTATGTATATATACACACATATATATATATTTGAATACAAATTTCTGATAGATACATTATTTCATGTTCATGACAGTCAAAATGTCTGTTTGTTTATTTCAAGTTATAATTTCTGCCAATTCCACCACAGGAGAGTCAAGTGAACCAAACAAGAAATATGTACAGTTGTACAGAAAACCAAACACACTTTGTATAAATATAGATATGGAAGGATAAAACAATGACTGATATTTCACAAAGGGATCATGCAATGTAAATAATTCACAATGAATAAAACAAAGCCAAAACAAAATCTGTGAAAAATGCCGCCATTAAAAGACTGGCTTTAACCTATTTACAATAGTCATAGGACGCATACTAAAATGACACCCAAATCTCTATGTGGGGAACTACTTTTGACTCTTACAGGGTTCTGGTCAAAAGAGTGCACTGTGGTGGAAATAGGAAAGCATTTGGGACCCTGTGTCTTTTCAATGACACGCAACACATCAATTGGAAATAAAAGCAGAAAAAGCCATATGAAAGCAATTCCTAAGATGTTAGTATGGAGTAATAGATGGCAGGTATAGTGTAAAAAAGACATCGAACGGACACACACACACACACACACACACACACACACACACACACCTCAACAAGGCATGAGGATAACAGGGCTTCCATTTTGATACAGGCCAATACGCAACCACAGCTTCTACAGCACGGTATGATGAATTATCCCAAGAGTGTGTGTGTGTGTGAGTGGGGTAAATAATGCAAGCTGACCAGACATTCATTGATTGAAAGTGTTGTCAACATAAAGTCAGAACCGGGACTGTAACCACTTGGTATTTATAATAGTCATGTTCCCACTGCATCCAAAGAATTTGGAATAAACATTTGTTTTTAATTTATAACAAGCTTCTTAATTAATAATCAATTATTAAGCGTTGTATTATTTTAAAAAAAACAATGCTCATTGACAACCGGCAGGTTTAACAAAAATAAACACTGTGATTGTATTTGACCCCATTTTGGCCCCGGAGGATGACATGTTCCTTCCGGCCTAAAGCTGATGAAAGGGCTGAGTGCCCATTCTGGATAAGAAAGGCGTTACAGTACGTTTAACAGTCAATGTAAAGAAGCTGTTCTCCACCAGCAGAGTAAGGCCCAATAGAGTTCTCAGTAACGCCACACCCTCCTGTCCTAAAACAGCAGGGCTCAATTCCATTTCAAACTACACAAATCAGGGAAGTCAACCGAAACTCAAACTCCCATTTGCTTCCCGGTAAAGGGGCGAGAAGGAAGTGGAATGTCAGCTTCCTCGGCAGAGTGAATTGAAATGGAATTACCTCAGCCTTGAATTCTAAGCAACACAACTGTACCTGGAACATTCATAATAAGTAAGAGTAAAATACATTAGGTTTAACGCCATGGTTAGTATTTCTGAAGCAGCAGTAACATTGTTTCATAGGTGCACTTAAAACAGACATCTGTACAGTGAAAATAATGACGTTAACTTACCATGGTAATTTACTGTGCTCCGATTACAAAGTTCATCCAAGTAGCTGTATCTTTGTGACTAGTTAAGTATTGCTGTTTCATTGCTGGGTTCAATTCATAACACAAAACGTAACTCTTTTAGGCTCTTATGTCTTTGAAAGGGGGGGGGGGGAGAACACAACAAAACTCAGATGTTAATGACAAACATTTGTCCGAAATTCTGTTTCAGATTGTCTTGAAATTTTTGACTAATACGTTTCGCCCAAATACTCTCATACAAAATATTTCAACATTACAGGACCCATTCACTGTGATTTACATTGAATTTTGGAATTAATCACAAGGTTAAGAGACACATTTAGGTGCCAATAGTTCAAAATTCAAAGCACATAAAAACAGATCCCACCTGAAAGATTATAGTTATTTCCCCATATTCGTTTTCAGTGTATGAGGGTTCATATTTTCCCGACCCTTCATCGCCACCATTATTGATGTCTCAACCCCAGCCAACACCCAGGTTCATTAAACAGCCTCTCATTTACTAAATCACTGGCCTGCCAAATGATCTCCCATTAACGGGAATTACCAGTCTACCTGACTGAAAGATGTGTTCCTCTTCACAGGGAATCTTCTCTAAACACATGTTGAAGACTGTAGCATTGCTGCAAATAACTTCTATTTTTGGAAGCCAAATAACTATTGTGCATTTTTCAAGAATCTAAATTTACATTTCTAAATTGCACCTCGCCAAACGCCCGAACAAACCGTGCTTCCGGATTGGCCCGGTCAAGGAGTGTAGTGAGGCACTAGCCAACCCGCTCCCATCAACACAGAAACCAAATGGTTTCATTTAGAGCACTTTACATTCATTTCACTAAAAAGGTGTAGTGTCACAGTAAAATCGACATAAAATAAGTGGAATTGTAAGCATGTTCAAGACAACAAAGTCTGAATAAAATAAAATACTGATTGTAACAGGTGTAGTTTTCATCCATAGAGCCTAGATGAGGAAATGCGTGTTAACCATCAGGAGGTCTGGAGGGACCGAGGCACGTTCAAAAGGGAAAATATTTCACGACAAAGAAAATGATCATTTCTTATTGTAACCAGAACACCCACGTTGCCACCCGTTAGTCCATCCATTGGGCGCCTAACGAACACACCCCGGTTCTGGACGCGCACTCAGGGATGGAGCCGGAGGGCCTCGTTCATTAGTGTGAGAAAACGTCTGAGGTGCTGCAGACGTTGCCGGTGGACGTCTGGGCTCTCTTGATGTACAAGTTCAGCAGCTTCATCTGTCGGGGGGGGAGGACAGAGAAACGCTAAACCACCTGATCCCAACAACAACATAGAGAAGAACAGGCACCCCTCCGACCCTCCACATCCAGGCGGGGACAGGGGGAGGGGCTAGCGTACCTTGCTTCCAGTGAGCTGCGCCAGGTGAGGCTTGAGCTCCTCACCGATGACGGAGTAAATGGCCACCAGGCAAAACACACTGGCCTTCCTCACACTGCTCTCCATGTCATCATAGCCCTGTTGGGAGACGGCGTAGTGAGAAACACACACACACTGAAATATCCCAGCGTGTCCCGGCGAGGGGGTGTGGTCACCTGCAGTAGACCCGGTATGATGTCAGACACCAGCAGACAAAGGGACTCCTTGGGGATTCGTTCTATAACCTTAGTCTGCATCTTGATGGCGGCCAGGTTGATGGGGTAGTCGGCCGTCTGGATGATGGGACACAGCACCTTGACGCACTGCTCCGGGTGGATGGAGCCGGCCAGGGTGGAGGCTGACTCCTCGGCCGCTCGCACCACCTGGGGGCCGGACGGGGAGGTGTTGTGCATGCGGGGGGGATAGGAGGTTTTGTTGAGCTGGGCGGTCACCATGTGCGGGAATCAAACCTTTCCACACACGGTGCCGGCACCAGGTCAGCTACCGCCTGTTGTAGTGACACTCACCTCCTTGTGGGAGTCTTTGTGGGCCTCCAGAGTCTTCATGATGGTGAGTTCGGCGTAGTTCTTGAAGCGGGCTGGCTGGTTCCGTAGGATCTCCTTCAGCACGCGCAGGGCCAGGGCCCGGATGGTGTGCTGCCGGAGGAAGGCACGGACACGATCAGAACCGGACGGGTGGAAACGGGGGGACGGAAGAACGGCAACATGTAGAATCAGGCCGAAATTGGTGATTATGTTATTTCCCTCTCTTTATACGGCTCTGTCTTTCTCTCCGCCCATCCATCTCCCCGTCCCGCCGGGCGCTTACGTCCTGATCCGCCAGGGTCTCCAGAAGCAGCAGCAGCATGGTTTTGAAGTGTTCCTCCCAGACCAGCAGGCTGTCCTCCCTGGCTATCTTCAGCAGCTCCACCAGGGCACCCCTCCTCTCCTCCGGCCTCTCGTGGGGGGTGGACAGCTCCTTCAACAGCTCGGACACCTTCACAGGACACCCGGGACAATGACTCAGCGGCCACGGGACCACAAACACATTGTGTGTGACTGAGTGGTGACATCCACGTCAGCGGTCAGTTCGCAATGAGTGGTGTTTAACCTGGGGTAATGTAGGAAACGCGTGGTGTTTAACCTGGGGTAATGTAGGCAAACGCGTGGTGTTTAACCTGGGGTAATGTAGGCAAACGCGTG